>JAQJZF010000025.1:44544374-44849374 GCA_028537955.1 Microtus californicus | reverse complement strand
CTCAATTCTAACAATACTTTGATATATCCCAAACAATGAATCTTCTTTTCACAGAAACATGTCTGTGTTTCTCAGAAAACCATTTCATGAAATTCATACACTTTCAAATGAAAGTGATTATCGTTCAAAGGAAGCTTCAAAACGTAAGAGGAACACTGTTCTCAGTTCTAACAATACTGAGATACATCCCACACAACGATCTTCTTTTCACACAATCACGTCTACGTTTCTCACAAAAGCATTTCCTGAAATTCATACACTTTCAGATGAATGTGAATATCTTTCAAAGTAAAGCTTCTAAGGGGAAGAGGAACACTGTTCTCAATTCAAACAATACTTTGATATATCCCAAACAATGAATCTTCTTTTCAGAGAAACACATGGGTGATTCTCACAAAAGCATTTCATGAAATTCATACACTTTCAAAAGAACGAGACTATCTTTCAAAGTAAAGCTTCTAAGAAGAAGAGGAACACTGTTCTAAATTTTTTTTAAAACTAACCCTAAAGCTAACCCTAACCCTAATCCTAAACCTAACCCTAACCCTAACCCTAAACCATAACCCTAACCCTAACTCTAATCCAAACCCTAACCCTAACCCTAACCCTAACCCTAAACCTAACCTCAACCCTAAACCTAACCCTAACCCTAACCCTAACACTAAACCCTAACCCTAACCCTAACCCTAACCATTGTTCTAAATTCAAACAATACTTTGATACATCCCAAATTACGAATCTTCTTTTCACAGAAACACGTCTGTGTTACTCACAAAAGCATTTCATGAAATTCATACACTTTCAAAAGAAGGGAACTATCTTTCAATTTAAAGCTTCTAAGACGAAGAGGAACACTGTTCTAAATTCTTTTTTTTAACCCTAACCCTAACCCTAACCCAAACCCTATCCCTAACACTAACCCTAAACCTAACCCTAACCCTAACCATAACCCTAAACCCTAACCCTAACAATAATCCTAACCCTAACACAAACACTAACCCTAATCCTAACCCTAACCCTAACTGTAAACCTAACCATAACCCTAACCCTAACACTAATCCTAACTGTAACCCTAACCCTAAACCCTAACCCTAACCCTAACCGTAACTCTAAACTCTAACACTAACCCTAACCCTAACCCTAAACCTAACCCTAACCCTACCCTAACACTGATCCTATCCCTAACCCTAACCCTAAACCTAACACTACCCTAACCCTAACACTAACCCTAAACCTAACCCTAACCCTAACCACTGTTCTAAATTCTAACTATACTTTGATACAACCAAATAATGAATAATCTTTTCACAGAAACACGTCTGTGTTTCTCAGAAAAGCATTTCATGAAATTCATACACTTTCAAATGAACGTGATTATTGTTCAAAGGAAAGCTTCAAAACGTAAAAGGAACACTGTTCTCAGTTCTAACAATACTGATACATCCCACACAACGATCTTCTTTTCACACAATCACGTCTACGTTTCTTACAAAAGCATTTCATGAAATTCATACACTTTCAGATGAATGTGAATATCTTTCAAAGTAAAGCTTCTAAACGGAAGAGGAACACTGTTCTCAATTCTAACCATACTTTGATACATCCCAAACAACGAATCTTATTTTCACCTAAACACGTCTGTGTTTCTCACAAAAGCATTTCATGAAATTCATACACTTTCAAATGAAAGTGATTATCGCTCAAAGGAAAGCTTCAAAACGTAAGAGGAACTCTGTTCTCAGTTCTAACAATACTGAGATACATCACACACAACGAATCTTTTCACAAAATCACATCTACGTTTCTTACAAAAGCATTTCATGAAATTCATACACTTTCAGATGAATGTGAATATCTTTCAAAGTAAAGCTTCTAATCAGAAGAGGAACACTGTTCTCAATTCAAACAATACTTTGATGTATCCCAAACAATGAATCTTCTTTTCAGAGAAATACATGCGAGATACTCACAAAAGCATTTCCTGAAATTCATACACTTTCAGATGAATGTGAATATCTTTCAAAGTAAAGCTTCTAAGGGGAAGAGGAACATTGTTCTCAATTCTAACAATACTTTGATACATCACAAACAACGAATCTTCTTTTCACCGAAACAAGTCTGTGTTTCTCACAAAAGCATTTCATGAAATTCATACACTTTCAGATGAATGTGATTATCTTTCAAAGTAAAGCTTCAAAACGTAAGAGGAACACTGTTCTCAATTCTAAAAATACTGCGAAACATCCCACACAATGAATCTTCTTTTCACACAATCACGTCTACATTTCTTACAAAAGCATTTCATGGAATTCATACACTTTCAAACGAACGTTAATATCTTTCAAAGTTAAGCTTCTACAAAGATCAGAAACACAGTTCACCCAAATAACTATACTTTGAAATATTACAAAAAACATCTTCTCTTTTCGGAGAAACGAATGTGCATTCCTCACAAAAGCATTTCAAAAAATTCATACACTTTCAAACGAACGTGATTATCTTTCAAAGTAAAGCTTCTACAGAGAAGAGGAACACTGGTCTCACTTCTAAAAATACATTAATAAATCCCAAAAATGAATCTTCTTTTCAGAGAAACACATGGGAGATTCTCACCAAAGCATTTCATGAAATTCATACACTTTCAGAAGAACGAGAATATCTTTCAAAGTAAAGTTTCTAAGGGGAAGAGGAACACTGTTTTCAATTCTAACAATAATTTGATACATCCCAAACAACGAATCTTCTTTTCTCAGAAAAACGTCTGTGTTTCTCACAAAAGCATTTCATGAAATTCATACTCTTTCAGATGAACGTGATTATCGTTCATAGGAAAGCTTCAAAACGAAAGAGGAACACTGCTCTCAGTTATAACAATACTGTGATACATCCCACACAAAGAATCTTCTTTTCACACAATCACGTCTATGTTTCTTTCAAAATCATTTCATGAAATCCATAAACTTTCAGATGATAGTGAATATCTTTCAAAGTAAAGCTTCTAAACGGAAGAGGAACACTGGTCTCACTTCTAACAATACTTTAATATATCCCAAACAATGAATCTTCTTTTCAGAGAAACACTTGGGAGATTCTCACAAAAGCATTTCATGAAATTCATACACTTTCAAATGAAAGTGATTATATTTCAAAGTAATGCTTCCAAACGTAAGAGGAGCACTGTTCTCAATTCTAACAATACTTTGATATATCCCAAACAATGAATCTTCTTTTCACAGAAACAGGTCTGTGTTTCTCAGAAAAGCATTTCATGAAATTCATACACTTGCAAATGAAAGTGATTATCGTTCAAAGGAAGCTTCAAAACGTAAGAGGAACACTGTTCTCAGTTCTAACAATACTGAGATACATCCCACACAACGATCTTCTTTTCACACAATCACGTCTAATTTTCTTACAAAAGCATTTCATGAATTTCATACACTTTCAGATGAATGTGAATATCTTTAAAAGTAAAGCTTCTAAAAGGAAGAGGAACACTGTTCTCAATTCAAACAATACTTTGATATATCGCAATCAATGAATCTTCTTTTCAGAGAAATACAAGCGAGATTCTCACAAAAGAATTTCCTGAAATTCATACACTTTCAGATGAATGTGAATATCTTTCAAAGTAAAGCTTTAAGGGGAAGAGGAACACTGTTCTCAATTGTAACAAGACTTTGATATATCCAAAACAATGAATCTTCTTTTCAGAGAAATACATGCGAGATTCTCACAAAAGCATTTCCTGAAATTCATACACTTTAGATGAATGTGAATATACTTCAAAGTAAAGTTTCTAAGTGGAATAGGAACACTGTTCTCAATTCTAACAATACCTTGATACATCCCAAACAACGAATCTTCTTTTCCCCAAAACACTTCTGTGTTACTGCCAAAAGCATTTCATGAAATTCATACACTTTCAAAAGAACGAGACTATCTCTCAAAGTAAAGCTTCTAAGAAGAAGAGGAACACTGTTCTAAATTTTTTTTAACACTAAACCTAAAGCTAACCCTAACCCTAAACCTAACCCTAACCCTAACACTAACCCTAAACCCTAACCCTAACCCTAACTCTAATCCAAACCCTAACCCTAACCCTAACCCTAAACCTAACCTTAACCCTAAACCTAACCCTAACCCTAACCCTAACCCTAAAACCTAACCCTAACCCTAACCCTAACCACTGTTCTAAATTCTAACAATACTTTAATACATCCCAAATTACGAATCTTCTTTTCACAGAAACACGTCTGTGTTACTCACAAAAGCATTTCATGAAATTCATACACTTTCAAAAGAACGAGACTATCTTTCAATTTAAAGCTTCTAAGACGAAGAGGAACACTGTTCTAAATTTTTTTTTAACCCTAACCCTAACCCTAACCCAAACCCTATCCCTAACCCTAACCCTAACCCTAAACCTAACCCTAACCCTAACCCTAACCCTAAACCCTAACCCTAACAATAATCCAAACCCTAACACAAACACTAACCCTAATCCTAACCCTAAACCTAACTGTAAACCTAACCCTACCCCTAACCCTAACACTAATCCTAACTAACCCTAAGCCTAAACCCTAACCCTAACCGTAACTCTAAACTCTAACACTAACCCTAACCCTAACCCTAACCCTAACCCTAAACCTAACCCTAACCCTAACCCTAACCCTAACCCTAATCCTATCCCTAACCCTAACCCTAAACCTAACCCTACCCTAAACCTAACACTAACCCTAACCCTAACCCTAACCACTGTTCTAAATTCTAACTATACTTTGATACAACCAAATAATGAATATTCTTTTGACAGAAAGACGTCTGTGTTTCTCAGAAAAGCATTTCATGAAATTCATACACTTTCAAATGAACGTGATTATCGTTCAAAGGAAAGCTTCAAAACGTAAGAGGAACACTGTTCTCAGTTCTAACAATACTGATACATCCCACACAACGATCTTCTTTTCACACAATCACGTCTACGTTTCTTACAAAAGCATTTCATGAAATTCATACACTTTCAGATGAATGTGAATATCTTTCAAAGTAAAGCTTCTAAACAGAAGAGGAACACTGTTCTCAATTCTAACCATACTTTGATACATCCCAAACAACGAATCTTGTTTTCACCTAAACACGTCTGTGTTTCTCACAAAAGCATTTCATGAAATTCATACACTTTCAAATGAACGTGATTATCGTTCAAAAAAGCTTCAAAACGTAAGAGGAACTCTGTTCTCAGTTCTAACAATAATGAGATACATCCCACACAACGAATCTTCTTTTCACAAAATCACATCTACGTTTCTTACAAAAGCATTTCATGAAATTCATACACTTTCAGATGAATGTGAATATCTTTCAAAGTAAAGCTTCTAATCGGAAGAGGAACACTCTTCTCAATTCAAACAATACTTTGATGTATTCCAAACAATGAATCTTCTTTTCAGAGAAAAAAATGCGAGATTCTCACAAAAGCATTTCCTGAAATTCATTCACTTTCAGATGAATGTGATTCTCTTTCAAAGTAAAGCTTCAAAACGTAAGAGGAACACTGTTCTCATTTCTAAAAATACTGCGAAACATCCCACACAATGAATCTTCTTTTCATACAATCACGTCTACGTTTCTTACAAAAGCATTTCATGGAATTCATACACTTTCAAACGAACGTTAATATCTTTCAAAGTTAAGCTTCTACAAAGATCAGAAACACTGATTCCCAAAATAACTATACTTTGAAATATTACAAAAAACATCTTCTCTTTTCGGAGAAACGAATGTGCGTTCCTCACAAAAGCATTTCAACAAATTCATACACTTTCAAATGAACGTGATTATCTTTCAAAGTAAAGCTTCTACAGAGAAGAGGAACACTGGTCTCACTTCTAACAATACATTAATAAATCCCAAAAATGAATCATCTTTTCAGAGAAACACATGGGAGATTCTCACCAAAGCATTTCATGAAATTCATACACTTTCAGAAGAACGAGAATATCTTTCAAAGTAAAGTTTCTAAGGGGAAGAGGAACACTGTTTTCAATTCTAACAATAATTTGATACATACCAAACAACGAATCTTCTTTTCTCAGAAAAACGTCTGTGTTTCTCACAAAAGCATTTCATGAAATTGATACTCTTTCAGATGAACGTGATTATCGTTCATAGGAAAGCTTCAAAACGAAAGAGGAACACTGCTCTCAGTTATAACAATACTGTGATACATCCCACACAACGAATCTTCTTTTCACACAATCACGTCTACGTTTCTTACAAAAGCATTTCATGAAATCCATACACTTTCAGATGATAGTGAATATCTTTAAAGTAAAGCTTCTAAAAAAAAGAGGAACACTGGTCTCACTTCTAACAATACTTTAATATATCCCAAACAATGAATCTTCTTTTCAGAGAAACACATGGGAGATTCTCAACAAAGCATTTCATGAAATTCATACAATTTCAAAAAAACGAGATTATCTTTCAAAGTAAAGCTTCTAAGGGGAACAGGAACACTGTTCTCAATTCAAACAATACTTTGATATATCCCAAACAATGAATCTTCCTTTCAGAGAAACACATGTGAGATTCTCACAAAAGCATTTCCTGAAATTCATACACTTTCAGATGAATGTAAATATCTTTCAAAGTAAAGCTTCTAAGGGGAAGAGGAACAATGTTCTCAGTTCTAACAATACTTTGATACATCCCAAAACAACGAATCTTCTTTTCAGAGAAACACATTTGTCTTTCTCACATAAGCATTTCATGAAATACATACACTTTCAGAAGAACGAGATTATCTTTCAAAGTAAACCTCTAAGGGGAAGAGGAACAATGTTCTCAATTCTAACAATACTTTGATACATCCCAAAAAACAAACCTTCTTTTCACAGAAACACGTCTGTGTTTCTCACAAAAGCATTTCATGAAATTCATACACTTTCAAATGAACGTGATTATCTTTCAAAGTAAAGCTTCAAAACTTAAGAGGAACACTGTTCTCAATTTTAATAATACTGTGAAACATCGCACACAACGAATCTTCTTTTCACACAATCACGTCTACGTTACTTAAAAAAGCATTTCATGAAATTCATCCACTTTCAGATGAATGTGAATATCTTTCAAAGTAAAGCTTCTAAGGGGCAGATGAACACTCTTCTCAATTCTCACAATACTTTGATACATCCCAAACAACGAATCTTATTTTCACCGAAACACGTCTGTGTTACTAACAAAAGAATTTCATAAAATTCATACACTTTCAAAAGAACGAGATTATCTTTCAAAATAAAGCTTCTAAACAAAAGAGAAACACTGTTCTAAATTCGAACAATACTTTGATACCTCCTAAACAACGAATCTTCTTTTCACAGAAACACGTCTGTGTTTCTCACAAAAGCATTTCATGAAATTCATACATTTTCAAAAGAACGAGATTATCTTTCAAAGTAAAGCTTCTAAAAGGAAGAGGAAAACTGTTCTAAATTTTTTTTAACCCTAACCCTAACCATAACCCTAACCCTAACCCTAACCCTATTCCTAACCCTAACCATAAGCCAAAACTTAATCCTAAACCCTAACCCTAACACTAACCATAACACTAACACTAACCCTAACCCTAACCCTAACCCTAACCCAAACCCTAACCCTAACCCTAACCCTAACCCTAACACTAACCCTAACCATAATCCATCAACCCTAACCCTAACGCTAAACCCTAACCCTAACCCTAAACCTAACCCTAACCCTAACACTAACCCTAACCCTAAACACTAAACCCTAACCCTAACTTTAAACCCTAACCCAAATCCTAACCCTAATCCTAACCCTAAACCTAACCCTAAACCTTAACCTAACCCTAATCCTACCCTAAACCTAACCCTAACCCAAACCTTAACCCTAACCACTGTTCTAAATTCTAACAATACTTTGATACATCCCAAACATCGAAACTTATTTTCACACAATCACGTCTATGTTTCTTACAAAAGCATTTCATGAAATTCATACACTTTCAGATGAATGTGAATATCTTTCAAAGTAAAGCTTCTAAACGGAAGAGGAACACTGTTCTCAATTTCAAACAATACTTTGATATATCCCAAAAAATGAATCTTCTTTTCAGAGAAACACATGGGAGATTCCCAAAAAAGCATTTCCTGAAATTCATACACTTTAAGATGAATGTGAATATCTTTCAAAGTAAAGATTCTAAGGGGAAGAGGAACACTGTTCAAAAATTTTTTAACCCTAACCCTAACCCCTAACCCTATCCCTTAGACTAACACTAACCCTAACCCAAACCCTAACCCTAACCCTAACCGTAAACCCAACCCTAATCCCTAACCCTAACTCTAACCCTAACCCTAAATCTAACACTAACCCTAACCCTAACCCTAACTCTAACCATAACCCTAAACCTAATCCTAAACCCTAACCCTAACCCAAACATTAACAGTAACCCTAACCCTAACCCAAACCATAACCCTAACACTAACCCTAAACCTAACCCTAACCCTAACACTAACCCTAACCATAAACCATAAACCCTAACCCTAACCCTAAACCCTAACCCAAACCATAACCCTAACCCTAACCCTAACACTAAACCTAACCCTAACCCTAACACTAACCCAAACCCGAAACCCTAACCCTAACCCTAAACCCTAACACAAACTCTAACCCTAACACTAATCCTAACCCTTACCCTAACCCTAACCGTATTCTAAACCTAACCCTAACCCTAACCTTAACCCTAACCACTGTTCTAAATTCTAAAAATACTTTGATACATCCCAAACAACGAAACTTCTTTTAACACAATCACGTCTATGTTTCTTACAAAAGCATTTCATGAAATTCATACACTTTCAGATGAATGTGAATATCTTTCAAAGTAAAGCATCTAAACGGAAGAGGAACACTGTTCTCAATTCAAACAATATTTTGATATATCCCAAACAATGAATCTTCTTCTCAGAGAAACACATGGGAGATTCTCACAAAAGCATTTCATGAAATTCATACACTTTCAGAATAACGAGATTATCTTTCAAAGTAAAGCTTCTAAGGGGAAGAGGAATGCTGTTCTCAATTCTAACAATACTTTGATACATCCCAAACAAGGAATCTTATTTTCACCGAAACACGTCTGTGTTTCTCACAAAAGCATTTCATGAAATTCATACACTTTCAGATGAATGTGCAATCTCTCAAAGCAAAGCATCTAAACGGAAGAGGAAAACTGTTCTAAATTCTAACAATACTTGATACATCCCAAACAACGAATCTTGTTTTCACAGAAACATGTCTGTGTTTCTCACAAAAGCATTTCATGAAATTCATACACTTTCAAATGAATGTGATTATCTTTCAAAGGAAAGCTTCAAAACGTAAGAGGAAAACTGTTCTCAATTTTAACAATACTGTGAAACATCCCACACAATGAATCTTCTTTTCACACAATCACGTCTACGTTACTTACAAAAGCATTTCATGAAATTCATAGACTTTCAGAAGAACGAGATTATCTTTCAAAGTAAAGCTTCTAAGGGGAAGAGGAACAATGTTCTCAATTCTAACAATACTTTGATACATCCCAAAAAACTAACCTCTTTTCACAGAAACACGTCTGTGTTTCTCACAAAAGCATTTCATGAAATTCATACACTTTCAGATGAATGTGAATATCTCTCAAAGTAAAGCATCTAAACGGAAGAGGAACACTGTTCTCAATTCTAACAATTCTTGATAAATCCCAAACAATGAATCATTTTTCACAGAAACACTTCTGTGTTTCTCACAAAAGCATTTCATGAAATTCATACACTTTCAAATGAACGTGATTATCTTTCAAAGTAAAGCTTCAAAACTTAAGAGGAACACTGTTCTCAATTTTAATAATACTGTGAAACTTCCCAAACAACGAATCTTCTTTTCACACAATCACGTCTACGTTACTTAAAAAAGCATTTCATGAAATTCATACACTTTCAGATGAATGTGAATATCTTTCAAAGTAAAGTTTCTAAGGGGCAGATGAACACTGTTCTCAATTCTAACAATACTTTGATACATCCCAAACAAAGAATCTTATTTTCACCGAAACACGTCTGTGTTACTCACAAAAGAATTTCATAAAATTCATACACTTTCAAAAGAACGAGATTATCTTTCAAAATAAAGCTTCTAAACAAAAGAGGAACACTGTTCTAAATTCGAACAATACTTTGATACCTTCTAAACAACGAATCTTCTTTTCACAGAAACACGTCTGTGTTTCTCACAAAAGCATTTCATGAAATTCATACATTTTCAAAAGAACGAGATTATCTTTCAAAGTAAACCTTCTAAGGGGAAGAGGAAAACTGTCCTAATTTCTTTTTTTTAACCCTAACCCTAACCCTAACCCTAACCCTAACTCAAAACCTAATCCTAAACACTAACCCTAACCCTAACCCTAACACTAACCCTAACCCTAACCGGAACCCTAACCCAAACCCTAACCCTAACCCTAACACTAACCCTAACACTAACCCTAACCATAAACCATAAACCCTAACCCTAACCCTAAACCCTAACCCAAACCCTATCCCTAACCCTAACCCTAAACCTAACCCTAACCCTAACACTAACCCTAACCCTAAACCATAAACCCTAACCCTAACCCTAAACCCTAACCCAAATCCTAACCCTAATCCTAATCCTAAACCTAACCCTAACCCTTACCCTAACCCTAACCACTGTTCTAAATTCTAACAATACTTTGATACATCCCAAACATCGAAACTTATTTTCACACAATCACGTCTATGTTTCTTACAAAAGCATTTCATGAAATTCATACACGTTCAGATGAATGTGAATATCATTCAAAGTAAAGCTTCTAAACGGAAGAGGAACACTGTTCTCAATTCAAACAATACTTTGATATATCCCAAAAAATGAATCTTCTTTTCAGAGAAACACATGCGAGATTCCCACAAAAGCATTTCCTGCAATTCATACACTTTAAGATGAATGTGAATATCTTTCAAAGTAAAGCTTCTAAGGGGAAGAGGAACACTGTTCAAAAATTTTTTAACCCTAACCCTAACCCCTAAGCCTATCCCTTAGACTAACACTAACCCTAACCCAAACCCTAACCCTAATCCTAACACTAAACCTAACCCTAATCCCAAACCCTAACCCTAACCCTAACACTAACCATAAACCTAACCCTAACTCTAACCATAACCCTAAACCTAATCCTAAACCCTAACCCTAACCCAAATATTAACAGTAACCCTAACCCTAACCCTAACTCAAAGCCTAACCCTAACCCTAACTCTAACCCTAAACCTAACCCTAACCCTAACACTAACCCTAACCCTAAACCATAAACCCTAACCATAACCCTAAACCCTAACCCAAAACCTAACCCTAACCCTAACCCTAACCCTAAACCTAACCCTAACACTAACCCAAACCCTAAACCCTAAACCCTACCCTAACCCTAAACCCTAACCCAAACCCTAACCCTAACACTAATCCTAACCCTTACCATAACCCTAACCGTATTCTAAACCTAACCCTAACCCTAACCTTAACCCTAACCACTGTTCTAAATTCTAACAATACTTTGATACATCCCAAACAACGAAACTTCTTTTCACACAATCACGTCTATGTTTCTTACAAAAGCATTTCATGAAATTCATACACTTTCAGATGAATGTGAATATCTTTCAAAGTAAAGCTTCTAAGGGGAAGATGAACACTGTTCTCACTTCTAACAATACTTTGAAATATCCCAAACAATGAATCTTCTTCTCAGAGAAACACATGGGAGATTCTCACAAAAGCATTTCATGAAATTCATACACTTTCAGAATAACGAGATTATCTTTCAAAGTAAAGTTTCTAAGGGGAAGAGGAACGCTGTTCTCAATTCTAACAATACTTTGATACATCCCAAACAAGGAATCTTATTTTCACCGAAACACGTCTGTGTTTCTCACAAAAGCATTTCATGAAATTCATAAACTTTCAGATGAATGTGCAATCTCTCAAAGCAAAGTATCTAAACGGAAGAGGAACACTGTTCTAAATTCTAACAATACTTGATACATCCCAAACAATGAATCTTCTTTTCACAGAAACACTTCTATGTTTCTCACAAAAGCATTTCATGAAATTCATAAACTTTCAAATGAATGTGATTATCTTTCAAAGGAAAGCTTCAAAACGTAAGAGGAACACTGTTCTCAATTTTAACAATACTGTGAAACATCCCACACAACGAATCTTCTTTTCACACAATAACGTCTACGTTACTTATAAAAGCATTTCATGAAATTCATACACTTTCAGATGAATGTTAATATCTTTCAAAGTAAAGCTTCTAAGGGGAAGAGGAACACTGTTCTCAATTCTAACAATACTTTGAAATATCCCAAAAAATGAATCTTCTTTTCAGAGAAACACATAGGAGATTCTCACAAAAGCATTTCATGAAATTCATACACTTTCAGAAGAACGAGATTATCTTTCAAAGTAAAGTTTCTAAGTGGAAGAGGAACGCTGTTTTCAATTCTAACAATACTTTGATACATCCCAAACATTGAATCTTCTTTTCACCGAAACACGTCTATGTTTCTCACAAAAGCATTTCATGAAATTCATACACTTTCAAAAGAATGAGATTATCTTTCAAAGTAAAGTTTCTAAGGGGAAGAAGAACACTGTTCTCAATTCTAACAATACTGTGATACATCCCAAACAATTAATCTTCTTTTCACAGAAACACGTCTGTGTTTCTCACAAAAGCATTTCATGAAATTCATACACTTTCAAAAGAACGAGATTATCTATCAAAGTAAAGCTTCTAAGGGAAAGAGTAACACTATTCTCAAATCTAACAATGTTTGATACATCCCAAACAACGAATCTTCTTTTCACAGAAACACGTCTGTGTTACTCACAAAAGCATTTCATGAAATTCATACACTTTCAGATGAATGTGAATATCTTTCAAAGTAAAGCTTCTAAGGGGAAGAGGAACACTGTTCTAAATTCTTTTTTTTAACCCTAACCCTAACGCTAACCCTAACCCTAACCCTAACCCTAAACCTTAACCCTAACCCTAACCCTAATCTAACACTAGCCCTAACCCTGAACCCTAATCCTAACCCTAACCATAACACTAACCATAACACTAAACCTAACCCTAACCCTAAACCTAACCCTAAACCTAACCCTAACCCTAACCCTAACCCTAACCCTAATCCTACACTAACCCTAACCCTAACCCTAAACCTAACCCTAACCACTGTTCTAAATTCTAACAATACTTTGATACATCCCAAAGTAAGAATCTTCTTTTCACAGAAACACGTCTGTGTTACTCACAAAAGCATTTCATGAAATTCATACACTTTCAGATGAATGTGAATATCTTTCAAAGTAAAGCTCCTAAACGGAAGAGGAACACTGTTCTTAATTCAAACAATACTTTGATATATCTTAAACAACGAATCTTCTTTTCCCTGAAACACGTCTGTGTTTCTCAGAAAAGCATTTCATGAAATTCATACAATTTCAGATGAACGTGATTATCGTTCAAAGGAAAGCTTCAAAACGTAAGAGGAACACTGTTCTCAGTTCTAACAATACTGAGATACATCCCACACAACGAATCTTCTTTTCACACTATCACGTCTACGTTTCTTCCGAAAGCATTTCATGAAATTCATACACTTTCAGATGAATGTGTATATCTTTCACAGTAAAGCTTCTAAACGGAAAAGAAACACTGTTCTCAATTCAAACAATACTTTGATATATCCCAAAAAATGAATCTTCTTTTCTGAGAAACACATGCGAGATTCTCACAAAAGCATATCCTGAAATTCATACACTTTCAGATGAATGTGAATTTCATTCAAAGTAAATCTTCTAAGAGGAAGAGGAACACTGTTCTCAATTCTAACAATACTTTGATACATCCCAAACTACGAATCTTCTTTTCACATAAACACATCTGTGTTTCTAACAAAAGCATTTCATGAAATTCATACACTTTCAAAAGAACGAGATTATCTTTAAAAGTAAAGCTTCTAATGGGAAGAGGAACACTGTTCTCAATTCTAACAATACCTTGATACATCCCAAACTACGAATCTTCTTTTCCCTGAAACACGTCTGTGTTACTCACAAAAGCATTTCATGAAATTCATACACTTTCAAAAGAACGAGACAATCTTTCAAAGTAAAACTTTTAAGGGGAAGAGGAACACTGTTCTAAATTCTTTGTTTTAAGCCTAACCCTAACCCTAACCCTAACCATAACCCTAACCCTAACCCTAAACCTAAACCTAACCATAAACCTAACCCCAACACTAACCCTAACCCTAACCCTAACCCTAAACCTACCCTAACCCTAACCCTTACCCTACTATAACCCTAACCCTAACCCTAACTCTAACCCTAACCTTAACCCTAACCCTAACCCTACCCTAACCCTAACCCTAAACCTAACCCTAACCACTGTTCAAAAATCTAACAATACTTTGATACATCCCAAATAACGAATCTTATTTTCACAGAAACATGTCTGTGTTTCTCAGAAAATCATTTCATGAAATTCATACACTTTCAAATGAACGTGATTATCGTTCAAAGGAAAGCTTCAAAACGTAAGAGGAACACTGTTCTCAGTTCTAACAATACTGAGATACATCCCAAAAAACGAATCTTCTTTTCACACAATCATGTCTACGTTTCTTACAAAAGCATTTCTTGAAATTCATACACTTTCAGATGAATGTGAATATCTTTCAAAGTAAAGCTTCTAAGGGGAAGAGGAACACTGTTCTCAATTCTAACAATACTTTGATCCATCCTAAACTACGAATCATCTTTTCACAGAAACACATCTGTGTTTCTCACAAAAGCATTTTATGAAATTCATACACTTTCAAAAGAAAGAGATTATCTTTCAAAGTAAAGCTTCTAAGGGGAAGAGGAACATTGTTCTCAATTCTAACAATACCTTGATACATCCCAAACAACGAATCTTCTTTTCCCTGAAACACGTCTGTGTTACTCACAAAAGCATTTCATGAAATTCATACACTTTCAAAAGAACGAGACAATCTTTCAAAGTAAATCTTCTAAGGGGAAGAGGAACACTGTTCTAAATTCTTTTTTTTAACCCTAACCCTAACCCTAACCCTAACCCTAAACCTAAACCTAACCCTAACCATAAACCTAACCCTAACCCTAACCCTAACCCTAACCCTAAACCTAACCCTAACCCTAACCCTAACCCTAACCACTGTTCTAAATTCTAACAATACTTTGATACATCCCAAATAACGAATCTTCTTTTCACAGAAACACGTCTGTGTTTCTCAGAAAAGCATTTCATGAAATTCATACACTTCAAATGAACGTGATTATCGTTCAAAGGAAAGCTTCAAAACGTAAGAAAAACACTGTTCTCAGTTCTAACAATACTGAGATACATCCCACACAACGAATCTTCTTTTGACACAATCACGTCTACGTTTCTTACAAAAGCATTTCCTGAAATTCATACACTTTCAGATGAATATGAATATCTTTCAAAGTAAAGCTTCTAAGGGGAAAAGGAACACTGTTCACTATTCTAACAATACCTTGATACATCCTAAACAACGAATCTACTTTTCCCTGAAACACGTCTGTGTTACTCACAAAAGCATTTCATGAAATTCATACACATTCATAAGAACGAGACTGTCTTTCAAAGTAAAGCTTCTAAGGGGAAGAGGAACACTGTTCTAAATTCTTTTTTTTTAACCCTAACTTTAACCCTAACCCTAACGCTATCAATAACCCTAAGCCTAACCCTAACCATAACCCTAACCCTAACCCTAAACCAAACCCTAACACTTACCCTAACGCTAACCCTAATCCTAACCCTAAACCTAACCCTAACCCTAACCCTTACCCTAAACCTAACCCTAAACCTTAACGCTAACCCTAACCCTAACACTAACGCAAACCCTAACACTAAACCTAACCTTAACCCTAAACTTAACCCTAACCCTAACCCTAACGCTAACACTAACCCTAAACCCTAATCCTAACCCTAACCCTAACACTAAACCCTAAACCTAACCCTAACCCTAACCCTAAACCCTAACCCTAACCCTAACCCAAAACCTAACCCTAACCCTAACCCTAAACTTAACCCTAACCCTATCCCTAACTCTAACCCTAACCCTAACCCTAACCCTACCCTAAAACTAACCCTAACCCTAAATCTAACCATAACCACTGTTCTAAATTCTAATAATACTTTGATACATCCCAAATAATGAATCTTCTTTTCACAGAAACACGTCTGTTTTTCTCACAAAAGCATTTCATGAAATTCATACACTTTCAAATGAACGTGATTATCGTTCAAAGGAAAGCTTCAAAACGAAAGAGGAACACTGTTCTCAGTTCTCACAACACTGAGATACATCCCAAACAACGAAACTTCTTTTCACACAATCACGTCTATGTTTCTTACAAAAGCATTTCATGAAATTCATACACTTTCAGATGAATGTGAATATCTTTCAAAGTAAAGCTTCTAAATGGAAGAGTAACACTGTTCTCAATTCAAACAATACTTTGATATATTCCAAACTATGAATCTTCTTTTCAGAGAAACACTTGCGAGATTCTCAAAAAGCATTTCCTGAAATTCATACACTTTCAGATGAATGTGAATATTTTTCAAAGTAAAGCTTCTAAGCAGAAGAGGAACACTCTTCTCAATTCTAACAATACTTTGATCCATCCCAAACAACGAATCTTCATTCACAGAAACACATTTGTGTTTCTCACAAAAGCATTTCATGAAATTCATACACTTTCAAAAGAACGAGATTATCTTTCAAAGTAAAGCTTCTAAGGAAAAGAGGAACACTGTTCTCAATTCGAACAATAATGTGAAACATCCCACACAACGAATCTTCTTTTCACACAATCACGTCTACGTTTCTTACAAAAGCATTTCAAGAATTCATACACTTTCAGATGAATGTGAATATCTTTCAAAGTAAAGCTTCTAAACAGAAGAGGAACACTGTTCTCAATTCTAACAATACTTTGCTATATCCCAAACAATGAATCTTCCTTTCAGAAAAACACATGCGAGATTCTCAAAAAACCATTTCTTGAAATTCATACACTTTCAAATGAATGTGAATATCTTTCAAAGTAAAGCTTCTAAGGGGAAGAGGAACACTGTTCTCAATTCTAACATTAATTTGATACATCCCAAACAACGAATCTTCTTTTCACAGAAACACGTCTGTGTTTCTCAGAAAATCATTACATGAAATTCATACACTTTCAAATGAACCTTATTATCTTTCATAGGAAAGCTTCAAAACGTAAGAGGAAAACTGTTCTCAATTCTAACAATAGTGTGATACATCCCACACAACGAACGTGTTTTTCACACAAACACGTCTACGTTTCTTACAAAAGCATTTCATGAATTTCATACACGTTCAGATGAATGTGAATATCATTCAAAGTAAAGCTTCTAAGGGGAAGAGGAACACTGTTCTCAATTCTAACAATACTTTGATACATCGCAAACAATGAATCTTCTTTTCACATAAAGACATCTGTTTTTCTCACAAAAGCATTTCATGAAATTCATAAAATTTCAAAAGAACCAGATTATCTTTCAAAGTAAAGCTTCTAAGGGGAAGAGGAACACTGTTCTCAATTCTAACAATACTTTGATACATCCCAAACAACGAATCTTCTTTTCACATAAAGTCGTCTGTGTTTCCCCCAAAAAGCATTTCATGAAATTCATACACTTTCAAAAGAACGAGACTATCTTTCAAAGTAAAGCTTCTATGGGGAGGAGGAACATTGTTCTAAATTATTTTTTTTAACCCTAACATTAACCCTAACCCTAAACCTAACCCTTACCCTAACCGTAACCCTAACCCTAACCCTAACCCTAACCCTAAACCAAACCCTAACCCTAAACCTTACTCTACCCCTAAACCTAACCCTAACCCTAACCCTACCCTAACCCTAAATCCTAACCCTCACCCTAACCCTAAAACTAACCCTAACCCGAAACCCTAACCCTAACCCTAACCCTAAACACTAACCCTAACCCTAACCCTAACCCTATCCTAACCCTAACAGTAACCCTAACCCTAACCACTGTTCTAAATTCTAACAATACTTTGATACATACCAAATAACGAATCTTCTTTTCACAGAAACACGTCTGTGTTTCTCACAAAAGCATTTCATGAATTTAATACACTTTCAAATGAACGTGATTATCGTTCAAAGGAAAGATTCAAAACATAAGAGGAACACTGTTCTCAGTTCTAACAATACTGAGATACATCCAACACAACGAATCTTCTTTTCTCACAATCACGACTATGTTTCTTACAAAAGCATTTCATGAAATTCATACACTTTCAGATGAATGTGAATAACTTTCAAAGTAAAGCTTCTAAGGGGAAGACGAACACTGTTCTAAATTCTTTTTTTTAACTTTAACCCTAACCCTAAACCCTAAACCTAACCCTAACCCTAAACCTAACCCTAACCCTAACCCTAACCATAACTCTAAACCTAACCCTAAACCCTAACCCTAACCCTAACCCTAACCCAAAACCTAACCCTAACGCTAACCCTAACCCTAAACCTAACCCTAACACTAACCCTAACACTAAGGCTAACCCTAACTCTAACCCTAATCCTAACCCTAACCCTACCCTAACCATTACCCTAACCCTAAATCTAAATCTAAACCTAACCACTGTTCTAAATTCTAACAATACTTTGATACATCACAAATAACGAATCTTCTTTTCAGAGAAACACAAGCGCGATTCTCACAAAAGCATTTCATGAAATTCATACACTTTCAGATGAATGTGAATATCTTTCAAAGTAAAGCTTCTAATCGGAAGAGGAACACTGTTCTCAATTCAAACAATACTTTGATACATCCCAAACAACGAATCTTCTTTTCACAGAAACACGTCCATTTTTCTCACAAAAGCATTTCATGAAATCCATACACATTCAAAAGAACGAGATTATCTTTCAAAGTAAAGCTTCTACAGAGTGGGGGAACACTGGTCTCACTTCTAACAATACTTTATTATATCCCTAACTATGAAACTTCTTTTCAGAGAAACACATGGGAGATTATCACCATAGCATTTCATGAAATTCATACAATTTAGATGAATGTGAATATCTTTCAAAGTAAAGCGTCTAAGGGAAAGAGGAACACTGTTCTCAATTATAACAATACTTTGATACATCCCAAACTACGAATCTTCTTTTCAGAGAAACACATCTGTGTTTCTCACAAAAGCATTTCATGAAATTCATACACTTTCACAATAACGAGATTTACTTTCAAAGTAAAGCTTCTAAGGGGAAGAGGAACACTGTTCTCAATTCTAACAATACTTTGATATATCCCAAACAATGAATCTTCTTTTCAGAGAAACACAAGCGAGATTCTCACAAAAGCATTTCCTGAAATTCATACACTTTCAGATGAAAATGAATAACTTTCAAAGTAACGCTTTTAAATGGCTGAGGAACACTGTTCTCAATTCTAACAATACTTTGATACATCCCAAACAACGAAACTTCTTTCCTCAGAAACACTTCTCTGTTTCTCACAAAAGCATTTCATGAAATTCATACACTTTCAAATGAACGTGATTATATTTCAAAGTAAAGCCTCAAAATGTAAGAGGAACACTGCTCTCAATCTAACAATACTGTGAAACATCCCACACAACGAATCTTCTTTTCACACAATCACGTCTATGTTTCTCACAAAAGCATTTCCTGAAATTCATACACTTTCAGATGAATGTGAATATCTTTCAAAGTAAAGCTTCTAAGGAGAAGAGGAACACTGTTCTCAATTCTAACATTAATTTGATACATCCCAAACAACGAATCTTCTTTTCACAAAAACACGTCTGTGTTTCTCAGAAAAGCATGTCATGAAATTCAAACACTTTCAAAAGATTGAGATTATCTTTCAAAGTAAAGCTTCTAAGGGTAAGAGGAACACTGATCTCAATTCTAACAATACTTTGATACATCTGAAACAATGAATCCTCTTTTCACCGAAACACGTCTGTGTTTCTCACAAAAGCATTTCCTGAAATTCATACACTTTCAGATGAATGTGAAAATCTTTCAAAGTAAAGCTTCTAAGGGAAAGAGGAACACTGTTCTCAATTTTAACAATTCCTTGATACATCCCAAACAACGAACTTCTTTTCCCCGATACACTACAGTTTTACTCTCAAAAGCATTTCATGAAATTCATACACTTTCAAAAGAACGAGACTATCTTTCAAACTAAAGCTTCTAAGGGGAAGAGGAACACTTTTCTAAATTCTTTTTTTTTAACCCTAACCCTGAAACTAACCCTAACCCTAACCCTAACCATAAAACTAACCCTAACCCTAACCCTAACCGTAACCCAAACCCTAAACCTAACCCTAACCAGAAACCTAACCCTAACCCTAACCCTAACCCTAAACCTAACCCTAAACCCTAACCCTAATCCTAACCCTAAACCTAACCCTAACCCTAACACTAACCCTACCCTTAACACAAACCCTTACCCTAACCGAAACCCTGACCCTAACCCTAACCCTAACTCTAACCCTAACCCTAACCCTAACCTAACCCTAACCCTAACCCTAACCTTAACCCTAACCCTTAACCTAACCCTAATCCCTAACCCTAACCCTAACCCTACCCTAAACCTAACCCTAACCCTAACCCTATCCCTAACACTAACCCTAACACTAAGCACTGTTCTAAATTCTAACAACACTTTGATACATCCCAAATAACGAATCTTCTTTTCACCAACACGTCTGTGTTTCTCAGAAAAGCATTTCATGAAATTCATAGACTTTCATATGAACGTGATTATCGTTCAAATGAAAGATTCAAAACGTAAGAAGAACACTGTTCTCAGTTCTAAAAATATTGAGATACATCACACACAACGAATCTTCTTTGACACAATCACGTCTACGTTTCTTACAAAAGCATTTCATGAAATTCATACACTTTCAAATGAATGTGAATATCTATCAAAGTAAAGCTAAACGGAAGAGGAACACTGTTCTCAATTCAAACAATACTTTGATATATTCCAAACAATGAATCTTCTTTTCAGAGAAACACATGCGAGATTCTCACAAAAGCATTTCATGAAATTCATACACTTTCAGATGAATGTTAATATCTTTCAAAGTAAAGCTTCTAAATGGAAGAGGAGCACTGTTCTCAATTCTAACAATTCTTTGATACATCCCAAACTACGAATCTTCTTTTCACAGAAACACATCTGTGTTTCTCACAAAAGCATTGCATGAAATTCATACACTTTCAAAAGAACGAGACGATCTTTCAAAGTAAAGCTTCTAAGGGAAAGAAGAACACTGTTCTCAATTCTAACAAAACCTTGATACATCCCAAACAACGAATCTTCTTTTTTCCGATACACGACTGTGTTACTCACAAAAGCATTTCATGAAATTCATACACTTTCAAAAGAACGAGACTAACTTTCAAAGTAAAGCTTCAAAAAGGAAGAGGAACACTGTTCTAAATTCTTTTTTTTAACCCTAACCCTAACCCTAACTCTAACCCTAACCCTAACCCTAACCATAACCCTAACCCTAACCCTAACCGTAACCCAAACCCTAACCCTAACCCTTACCATAAACATAACCCTAACCCTAACCCTAAACCTAACACTAAATCCTAACCCTAATCCTAACCCTAACCCTAACCCTGACCCTAACACTAACCCTAACCCTAACCCAAACCCTTACCCTAACCCTAAACATGACCCTAACCCCAAACCTAACTCTAACTCTAACCCTAACCCTAACCTAACCCTAACCCTAACCCTAACCCTAAACCTAACCCTAAACACTAACCCTAACCCTAAGCCTACCCTAAACCTAACCCTAACTCTAACCCTATCCATAACCCTAAACCTAACCCTAACCACTGTTCTAAATTCTAAAAATACTTTGATACATCCCAAATAACGAATCTTCTTTTCACAGACACGTCTGTGTTTCTCAGAAAAGCATTTCATGAAATTCATACACTTTCAAATGAACGTGATTATCGTTCAAAGGAAAGATTCAAAACGTAAGAGGAACACTGTTCTCAGTTCTAACAATATTGAGATACATACCACACAACGAATCTTCTTTTGACACAATCACGTCTATGTTTCTTACAAAAGCATTTCATGAAATTCATACACTTTCAGATGAATGTGAATATCTCTCAAAGTAAAGCTTCTAAACGGAAGAGGAACACTGTTCTCAATTAAAACAATACTTTGATATATTCCAAAAAATGAATCTTCTTTTCAGAGAAACACATGCGAGATTCTCACAAAAGCATTTCCTGAAATTCATACACTTTCAGATGAATGTGAATATCTTACAAAGTAAAGCTTCTAACGGGAAGAAGAACACTGTTCTCAATTCTAAATATACTTTGATACATCCCAAACAACGAATCTTCTTTTCACAGAAACACGTGAGTGTTTCTCACAAAAAAATTTCATTAAATTCATACGATTTCAAAAGAACGAGATTATCTTTGAAATAAAGCTTCTAAGGGGAAGAGGAACACTGTTCTCAATTCTAACAAGACTTTGATACATCCCAAACAACGAATCTTCTTTTCACCGAAAAACGTCTGTATTTCTCACAAATGCATTTCATGAAATTCATACACTTTCAAAAGAACGAGATTATCTTTCAAAGTAAAGCTTCTAAGAGGAAGAGGAACACTGTTCTCAATTCTAACAATACTTTGATACATCCCAAACAACGAATCTTCTTTTCACAGAAACACGTCTGTGTTTCTCACAAAAGCATTTCATGAAATTCATACACTTTCAAATGAACGAGATTATCTTTCAAAATAAAGCTTCTAAATGGAAGAGGAACACTGTTCTCAATTCTAACAATACTGTGAAACTTCCCACACAACGAATCTTCTTTTCACATAATCATGTCTACGTTTCTTACAAAAGCATTTTATGAAATTCATACACTTTCAGATGAATGTGAATATCTTTCAAAGTAAAGCTTCTAATCGGAAGAGGAACACTGTTCTCAATTCTAACAATACTTTGATATATCCCAAACAATGAATCTTATTTCAGAGAAACACTTGGGAGATTCTCACAAAAGCATTTCATGAAATTCATACACTTTCAGATGAATGTTAATATCTTTCAAAGTAATGCTTCTAAACAGCAGAGGAACACTGTTCTCAATTCGAACAATACTTTCATACATCCCAAACAACGAATTTTCTTTTCACAGAAAAATGTCTGTGTTTCTCACAAAAGCATTTCATGAAATTCATACACATTCAAATGCACGTGATTATCGTTCAAAGGAAAGATTCAAAACGTAAGAGGAGCACTGTTCTCAGTTCTAACAATATTGAGATACATCCCACACAACGAATCTTCTTTTGATACAATCACGTCTACGTTTCATACAAAAGCATTTGATGAAATTCATACACTTTCAGATGAGTGTGAATCTCTCAAAATAAAGGTTCTAAACGGAAGAGGAACACTGTTCTCAATTCTAACAATACTTTGATACATCCCAAACAACGAATCATCTTTTCACAGAAACACGTCTGTGTTTCTCACAAAAGCATTTCATGAAATTCATACACTTTCAAACTAACGAGATTAATTTTCAAAGTAAAGCTTCTAAATGGAAGTGGAACACTGTTCTCAATTCTAACAATACTATGAAACATCCCACACAACGAATCTTCTTTTCACACAATCACGTCTACGTTTCTTACAACAGCATTTCATGAAGTTTATACACTTTCAGATGAATGTGAATATCTTTCAAAGTAAAGCTTCTAAACGTAAGAGGAACAATGTTCTCTATTCTAAAAATATATTGATACATCCCAAACTAAGAATCTTCTTTTCACAGAAACACGTCTGTGTTTCTCACAAAAGCATTTCATGAAATTCATACACTTTCAAAAGAATGAGATTATCTTTCAAAGTAAAACTTCTAATAGGAAGAGGAACAATGTTCTTAATTCTAACAATACTATGATATATCCCAAACAATGAATCTTCTTTCAGAGACACATGGGGGATACTCACAAAAGCATTTCATGAAATTCATACACTTTCAGATGAATGTTAATATCTTTCAAAGTAAAGCTTCTAAACGGAAGAGGAACACTTTTCTCAATTCTAACAATTCTTTGATACATCCCAAACTACGAATCTTCTTTTCACAGAAACACATCTGTGTTTCTCACTAAAGCATTTCATGAAATTCATACACTTTCAAAAGAACGAGATTATCTTTCAAAGTAAAGCTTCTAAGGGGAAGAAGAACACTGTTCTCAATTCTAATAATACCTTAATACATCCCAAACAACGAATCTTCTTTTCCCCGATACACGACTGTGTTACTCACAAAAGCATTTCATGAAATTCATTCACTTTCAAAAGAACGAGACTAACTTTCAAAGTAAAGCTTCTAAGGGGAAGAGGAACACTTTTCTAAATTCTTTTTTTTTAACCCTAACACTAACCCTAACACTAACCCTAACCCTAACCCTAACCATAACCCTAACCCTTACCCTATCCGTAAGACAAACCCTAACCCTAACCCTAACCATAAACCTAACCCTAACCCTAACCCTAAACCTAACCCGAAACCCTAACATTAATCCTAACTTTAACCCTAACCCTAACCCTCACCCTAACCCTAACCATAACACTAACACTAACCCTAACCCTAACCCAAACCCTTACCCTAACCCTAAACCTGACCCTAACCAAAAACCTAACTCTAACCCTAACCCTAACCCTAACCTAACCCTAACCCTAACCCTAACCATATACCTAACCCTAAACACTAACCCTAACCCTAACCCTACCCTAAACCTAACCCTAACCCTAACCCTATCCCTAACCCTAACCCTAACCCTAACCACTGTTCTAAATTCTAAAAATACTTTGATACATCCCAAATAACGAATCTTCTTTTCACAGAAAAGTCTGTGTTTCTCAGAAAAGCATTTCATGAAATTCATACACTTTCAAATGAACGTGATTATCGTTCAAAGGAAAGATTCAAAACGTAAGAGGAACACTGTTCTCAGTTCTAACAATATTGAGATACATACCACACAACGAACCTTCTTTTGACACAATCACGTCTACGTTTCTTACAAAAGCATTTCATGAAATTCATACACTTTCAGATGAATGTGAATATCTCTCAAAGTAAAGCTTCTAAACGGAAAAGGAACACTGTTCTCAATTCAAACAATACTTTGATATATTCCAAATAATGAATCTTCTTTTCAGAGAAACACATGCGAGATTCTCACAAAAGCATTTCCTGAAATTCATACACTTTCAGATGAATGTGAATATCTTACAAAGTAAAGCTTCTAACGGGAAGAAGAACACTGTTCTCAATTCTAAAAATACTTTGATACATCCCAAAGAACGAATCTTCTTTTCACAGAAACAAGTCAGTGTTTCTTCACAAAAAAATTTCATGAAATTCATACAATTTCAAAAGAACGAGATTATCTTTCAAATAAAGCTTCTAAGGGGAAGAGGAACACTGTTCTCAATTCTAACAAGACTTTGATACATCCCAAACAACGAATCTTCTTTTCACAGAAACACGTCTGTGTTACTCACAAAAGCATTTCATGAAATTCATACACTTTCAAATGAACGAGATTATCTTTCAAAATAAAGCTTCTAAATGGAAGAGGAACACTGTTCTCAATTCTAACAATACTGTGAAACATCCCACACAACGAATCTTCTTTTCACACAATCACGTCTACGTTTCTTACAAAAGCATTTCATGAAATTCATACACTTTCAGATGAATGTGAATATCTTTCAAAGTAAAGCTTCTAATCGGAAGAGGAACACTGTTCTCAATTCTAACAATACTTTGATATATCCCAAACAATGAATCTTATTTCAGAGAAACACATGGGAGATTCTCACAAAAGCATTTCATGAAATTCATACACTTTCAGATGAATGTGAATATCTTTCAAAGTAACGCTTCTAAACGGCAGAGGAACACTGTTCTCAATTCGAACAATACTTTGATACATCCCAAACAACGAATCTTCTTTTCACAGAAAAATGTCTGTGTTTCTCACAAAAGCATTTCATGAAATTCATACACATTCAAATGCACGTGATTATCGTTCAAAGGAAAGATTCAAAACGTAAGAGGAACACTTTTCTCACTTCTAACAATATTGAGATACATCCCACACAACGAATCTTCTTTTGACACAATCACGTCTACGTTTCTTACAAAAGCATTTCATGAAATTCATACACTTTCAGATGAGTGTGAATATCTCTCAAAATAAATCTTCTAAACGGAAGAGGAACACTGTTCTCAATTCAAACAATACTTTGATATATTCCAAACAATAAATATTCTTTTCAGAGAAACACATGCGAGATTCTCACAAAAGCATTTCCGGAATTTCATACACTTTCAGGTGAATGTGAATATCTTACAAAGTAAAGCTTCTAAGGGGAAGAAGAACACTCTTCTCAATTCTAACAATACTTTGATACATCCCAAACAACGAATCTTCTTTTCACAGAAACACGTCTGTGTTTCTCACAAAAGCATTTCATGAAATTCATACAATTTCAAAAGAACGAGATTATCTTTCAAAAAAAGCTTCTAATGGGAAGAGGAACACTGTTCTCAATTCTAACAAGAATTTGATACATCCCAAACAACGAATCTTCTTTTCACCGAAACACGTCTGTGTTTCTCACAAATGCATTTCATGAAATTCATACACTTTCAAAAGAACGAGATTATCTTTCAAAGTAAAGCTTCTAAGGGGAAGAGGAACACTGTTCTCAATTCTAACAATACTTTGATACATCCCAAACAACGAATCATCTTTTCACAGAAACACGTCTGTGTTTCTCACAAAAGCATTTCATGAAATTCATACACTTTCAAACTAACGAGATTATCTTTCAAAGTAAAGCTTCTAAATGGAAGAGGAACACTGTTCTCAATTCTAACAATACTATGAAACATCCCACACAACGAATCTTCTTTTGACACAATCACGTCTATGTTTCTTACAACAGCATTTCATGAAGTTCATACACTTTCAGATGAATGTGAAAATCTTTCAAAGTAAAGCTTCTAATCGGAAGAAGAACACTGTTCTCAATTCAAACAATACTTTGATATATCCCAAACAATGAATCTTCTTTCAGAGAAACACATGGGGGATTCTCACAAAAGCATTTCATGAAATTCATACACTTTCAGATGAATGTGAATATCTTTCAAAGTAACGCTTCTAAACGGCAGAGGAACACTGTTCTCAATTCTAACAATACTTTAATACATCCCAAACAACGGATCTTCTTTTCACAGAAACACTTCTGTGTTTCTCACAAAAGCATTTCATGAAATTCATACAATTTCAAAAGAACGAGATTATCTTTCAAAAAAAGCTTCTAATGGGAAGAGGAACACTGTTCTCAATTCTAACAATACCTTGATACATCCCAAACAACGAATTTCTTTTCCCTGATATACGACTGTGTTACTCACAAAAGCATTTCATGAAATTCATACACTTTCAAAAGAACGAGATTATCTTTCAAAGTAAAGCTTCTAAGGGGAAGAGGAACACTTTTCTAAATTCTTTTTTTTAACCCTAACCCTAACACTAACCCTAATCCTAAGCCTAACCATAACCCTAACTCTAACCCTAACCATAACCCAAACCCTAACCCTAACCATAAACATAAACCTAACCCTAACCCTAACCCTTAACCTTACTCTAAACCCTAACCCTAATCCTAACCCTAACCCTAACACTAACCCTAACTCTAACCCAAACCCTTACACTAACCCTAACCCTGACACTTACCCGAACCCCAACTCTAACCCTAACCCTAACCCTAACCTAACCCTAACCATAACCCTAACCCTAACCCTAAACCTAACCCTAAACCCTTATCCTAACACTAACCCTACCCTAAACCTAACCCTAACCCTAACACTATCCCTAACCCTAACCCTAACCCTAACCACTGTTCTAAATTCTAACAATACTTTGATACATCCCAAATAACGAATCTTCTTTTCACAGACACGTCTGTGGTTCTCAGAAAAGCATTTCATGAAATTCATACACTTTCAAATGAAAGTGATTATCGTTCAAAGGAAAGATTCAAAACGTAAGAGGAACACTGTTCTCAGTTCTAAAAATATTGAGATACATCCCACACAACGAATCTTCTTTTGACACAATCACGTCTACGTTTCTTACAAAAGCATTTCATGAAATTCATACACTTTCAGATGAATGTGAATATCTCCCAAAGTAAAGCTTCTAAACGGAAGAGGAACACTGTTCTCAATTAAAACAATACTTTGATATATTCCAAACAATGAATCTTCTTTTCAGAGAAACACATGCGAGATTCTCACAAAAGCATTTCCTGAAATTCATACACTTTCAGGTGAATGTGAATATCTTACAAAGTAAAGCTTCTGATGGGAAGAGGAACACTGTTCTCAATTCTAACAAGACTTTGATACATACCAAACAACGAATCTACTTTTCACCGAAACACGTCTGTGTTTCTCACAAATGAATTTCATGAAATTCATACACTTTCAAAAGAACTAGATTATCTTTCAAAGTAAAGCTTCTAAGGGGAAGAGGAACACTGTTCTCAATTCTAACAATACTTTGATACATCCCAAACAACGAATCATCTTTTCACAGAAACACGTCTGTGTTTCTCACAAAAGCATTTCATGAAATTCATACACTTTCAAACTAACGAGATTATCTTTCAAAGTAAAGCTTCTAAATGGAAGAGGAACACTGTTCTCAATTCTAACAATACTATGATACATTCCTCACAACGAATCTTCTTTTAACACAAACACGTCTACGTTTCTTACAAAAGCATTTCATGAAATTCATACACTATCAGATGAATGTGAAAATCTTTCAAAGTAAAGCTTCTAATCGGAAGAGGAACACTGTTCTCAATTCTAACAATACTTTGATATATCCCAAACAATGAATCTTATTTCAGAGAAACACATGGGGGATTCTCACAAAAGCATTTCATGAAATTCATACACTTTCAGGTGAATGTGAATATCTTACAAAGTAAAGCTTCTAATGGGAAGAGGAACACTGTTCTCAATTCTAACAAGACTTTGATACATACCAAACAACGAATCTACTTTTCACCGAAACACGTCTGTGTTTCTCACAAATGCATTTCATGAAATTCATACACTTTCAAAAGAATGAGATTATCTTTCAAAGTAAAGCTTCTAAGGGGAAGAGGAACACTGTTCTCAATTCTAACAATACTTTGATACATCCCAAACAACGAATCATCTTTTCACAGAAACACGTCTGTGTTTCTCACAAAAGCATTTCATGAAATTCATACACTTTCAAACTAACGAGATTATCTTTCAAAGTAAAGCTTCTAAATGGAAGAGGAACACTGTTCTCAATTCTAACAATACTATGATACATCCCACACAACGAATCTTCTTTTCACACAATCACGTCTACGTTTCTTACAAAAGCATTTCATGAAATTCATACACTATCAGATGAATGTGAAAATCTTTCAAAGTAAAGCTTCTAATCGGAAGAGGAACACTGTTCTCAATTCTAACAATACTTTGATATATCCCAAACAATGAATCTTCTTTCAGAGAAACACATGGGGGATTCTCACAAAAGCATTTCATGAAATTCATACACTTTCAGATGAATGTGAATATCTTTCAAAGTAACACTTCTAAACGGCAGAGGAACACTGTTCTCAATTCTAACAATACTTTGATACATCCCAAACAACGAATCTTCTTTTCACAGAAACACTTCTGTGTTTCTCACAAAAGTATTATATGAAATTCATACACTTTCAAATGAACGTGATTATCTTTCAAAGTAAAGCCTCTAAACGTAAGAGGAACACTGTTCTCTATCTAACAATACTGTTAAACATCCCACACTCGAATCTTCTTTTCACAAAATCACGTCTACGTTTCTTACAAAAGCATTACATGATATTCAAACACTTTCAAAAGAACGAGATTATCTTTCAAAGTAAAGCTTCTAAGGGGAAGAGGAACACTGTTCTTAATTGTAACAATTCATTGATATATCCCAAACAATGAATCTTCTTTTCACATAAACACATGGGAGATTCTCAAAAAAGCATTTCATGAAATTCATAAACTTACAGATGAATGTGAATATTTTTCAAATTAAAGCTTCTAAACATAAGAGGAACAATGTTCTCTATTCTAAAAATACTTTGATACATCCCAAACTAAGAATCTTCTTTTCACAGAAACACGTCTGTGTTTCTCACAAAAGCATTTCATGAAATTCATACACTTTCAAAAGAACGAGATTATCTTTCAAAGTAAAACTTCTAATAGGAAGAGGAACAATGTTCTTAATTCTAACAATACTTTGATACATCCAACACAACGAATCTTCTTTTCACACAGGCACGTCTACGTTTCTTACAAAAGCATTTCATGAAATTCATACAATTTCATAAGAACGAGATTATCTTTCAAAGTAAAGCTTCTAAAAGGAAGAGGAACACTGTTCTCAATTCTAACAATACTTTGATACATCCCAAACAACGGATCTTCTTTTCACAGAAACACGTCTGTGTTTCTCACAAAAGCATTTCATGAAATTCATACACTTTCAAAAGAACGAGATTATCTTTCAAAGTAAAGCTTCTAAGGGGAAGAGGAAAACTGTTCTTAATTCTATCAATACTTTGATACATCCGACACAACGAATCTTCTTTTCACACAATCACGTCTACGTCTCTTACAAAAGCATTTCATGAAATTCATACACTTTCAGATGAATGTGAATATCTTACAAAGTAAAGCTTCTAAACGGAAGAGGAACACTGTTCTCAATTCTAACAATACTTTGATACATCCCAAACAACGAATCTTCTTTTCAAAGAAACACATCTGTGTTTCTCACAAAAGCATTTCAAAAAATTCATTCACTTTCAAAAGAACGAGACTATCTTTCAAAGTAAAGCTTCTAAGGGGAAGAGGAACACTTTTCTAAATTCTTTTTTTTCAACCCTAACCCTAACACTAACCCTAACCCTATCCCTAACCATAAACCTAACCCTAACCCTAACCGTAACCCAAACCCTAACCCTAACCATAACCATATACCTAACCCTAACCCTAACCCTAATCCTTAACCTTACTCTAAAACCTAACACTAATCCTAACCCTAACCCTAACTCTAACCCTAACACTACTCTAACTCTAACCCAAACCCTTACCCTAACCCTAACCCTGACCATAACCCTAACCCTAACTCTAACCCTAACCCTAACCCTAACCTAACCCTAACCCTAACCCTAACCCTAACCCTAACCCTCAACCTAACCCTAAACCCTAACCCTAACCCTAACCCTACCCTAAACCTAACCCTAACCCTAACACTATCCCTAACCCTAACCCTAACCTTAACGACTGTTCTAAATTCTAACAATACTTTGATACATCCCAAATAACGAATCTTCTTTTCACTGACACATCTGTGTTTCTCAGAAAAGCATTTCATGAAATTCATACACTTTCAAATGAACGTGATTATCGTTCAAAGGAAAGATTCAAAACGTAAGAGGAACACTGTTCTCACTTCTAACAATATTGAGATACATCCCACACAACGAATCTTCTTTTGACACAATCACGTCTACGTTTCTTACAAAACCATTTCATGAAATTCATACACTTTCAGATGAATATGAATATCCCTCAAAGTAAAGCTTCTAAACGGAAGAGGAACACTGTTCTCAATTAAAACAATACTTAGATATATTCCAAACAATGAATCTTCTTTTCAGAGAAACAAATGAGAGATTCTCACAAAAACATTTCCTGAAATTCATACACTTTCAGAAAAACGAGATTATATTTCAAAGTAAAGTTTCTAAGTGGAAGAGGAACGCTGTTCTCAATTCTAACAATACTTTGATACATCCCAAACAATGAATAATCTTTTCACAGAAACACGTCTGTGTTTCTCACAAAAGAATTTCCTGAAATTCATACACTTTCAGATGAATGTGAATATCTTTCAAAGTAAAGCTTCTAATCGGAAGAGGAACAGTGTTCTCAATTCTAACAATAATTTGATATATCCCAAAAAATGAATCTTCTTTTCAGAGAAACTTTTGCGAGATTCTAAAAAAAGCATTTCCTGAAATTCATACACTTTCAGATGAATGTGAAAATCTTTCAAAGTAAAGCTTCTAAGGGGAAGAGGAACACTGTTCTCAATTCTAACAATACTTTGATACATCCCAAACAACGAATCTTCTTTCCACCTAAACACGTCTGTGTTTCTCACAAAAGCTATTCATGAAATTATTACACTTTCATATGAACGTGATTATCTTTCAAAGTAAAGCTTCTAATCGGCAGATGAACACTGTTCTCAATTCTAACAATACTTTGATATATCCCAAACAATGAATCCTCTTTCAGAGACACATGGGGGATACTCACAAAAGCATTTCATGAAATTCATACACTTTCAGATGAATGTTAATATCTTTCAAAGTAAAGCTTCTAAGGGGAAGAGGAACACTGTTCTCAATTCTAACAATTCTTTGATACAATCCAAACTACGAATCTTCATTTCACAGAAGCACATCTGTGTTTCTCACAAAAGCATTTCATGAAATTCATACACTTTCAAAAGTACGAGATTATCTTTCAAAGTAAAGCTTCTAAGGGGAAGAAGAACACTGTTCTCAATTCTAACAATACCTTGATACTTCACAAACAACGAATCTTCATTTCCCCGATACACGACTGTTTACTCACAAAAGCATTTTATGAAATTCATACACTTTCAAAAGAACGAGACTAACTTTCAAAGTAAAGCTTCTAAGGGGAAGAGGAACACTGTTCTAAATTCTTTTTTTTTAACCCTAACCCTAACCCTAACACTAAGCCTAACCCTAACCATAACCATAACCCTAACCCTAACCCTAACCGTAACCCAAACCCTAACCCTAACCCTAACCATAAACCTAACCCTAACCCTAACCCTAAATCTAACCCTAAACCCTAACCCTAACCCTAACCATAAACCTAACCCAAACCCTAACCCTAACACTAACCCTAACCCTAACCCAAACCCTTACCCTAACCCTAAACCTGACCCTAACAATAAACCTAACTCTAACCCTAACCTAACCCTAACCCTAACCCTAACCCTAACCCTAACCACTGTTCTAAATTCTAAAAATACTTTGATACATCCCAAATAACGAATCTTCTTTTCACAGACACGTCTGTGTTTCTCAGAAAAGCATTTCATGAAATTCATACACTTTCAAATGAACGTGATTATCGTTCAAAGGAAAGATTCAAAACGTAAGAGGAACACTGTTCTCAGTTCTAACAATATTGAGATACATACCACACAACGAATCTTCTTTTGACACAATCACGTCTACGTTTCTTACAAAAGCATTTCATGAAATTCATACACTTTCAGATGAATGTGAATATCTCTCAAAGTAAAGCTTCTAAACGGAAGAGGAACACTGTTCTCAATTCAAACAATACTTTGAAATATTCCAAACAATGAATCTTCTTTTCAGAGAAACACATGCGAGATTCTCACAAAAGCATTTCCTGAAATTCATACACTTTCATATGAATGTGAATATCTTACAAAGTAAACCTTCTAAGGGGAAGAGGAACACTGTTCTCAATTCTAAAAATACTTTGATACATCCCAAACAACAAGTCTTCTTTTCACAGAAACACGTCAGTGTTTCTCACAAAAGAATTTCATGAAATTCATACAATTTCAAAAGAACGAGATTATCTTTGAAATAAAGCTTCTAAGGGGAATAGGAACACTGTTCTCAATTCTAACAAGACTTTGATACATCCCAAACAACGAATCTTCTTTTCACAGAAAAACGTCTGTGTTTCTCACAAATGCATTTCATGAAATTCATACACTTTCAAGAGAACGAGATTATCTTCCAAAGTAAAGCTTCTAAGAGGAAGAGGAACACTGTTCTCAATTCTAACAATACTTTGATACATCCCAAACAATGAATCTTCTTTTCACAGAAACACGTCTGTGTTTCTCACAAAAGCATTTCATGAAATTCATACACTTTCAAATGAACGAGATTATCTTTCAAAATAAAGCTTCTAAATGGAAGAGGAACACTGTTCTCAATTCTAACAATACTGTGAAACATCCCACACAAAGAATCTTCTTTTCACATAATCACGTCTATGTTTCTTACAAAAGCATTTCATGAAATTCATACACTTTCAGATGAATGTGAATATCTTTCAAAGTAAAGCTTCTAATTGGAAGAGGAACACTGTTCTCAATTCTAACAATAATTTGATATATCCCAAAAAATGAATCTTCTTTTCAGAGAAACTTTTGTGAGATTCTCAAAAAATCATTTCCTGAAATTCATAAACTTTCAGATGAATGTGAAAATCTTTCAAAGTAAAGCTTCTAAGAGGAAGAGGAACACTGTTCTAAATTCGAACAATACTTTGATACCTCCCAAACAATGAATCTTCATTTCACCAAAACACGTCTGTGTTTCTCACAAATGCATTTCATGAAATTCATACACTTTCAAAAGAACGAGATTATCTTTCAAAGTAAAGCTTCTAAGGGGAAGAGGAACACTGTTCTCAATTCTAACAATACTATGAAACATCCCACACAACGAATCTTCTTTTCACACAATCACGTCTTCGTTTCTTACAACAGCATTTCATGAAGTTCATACACTTTCAGATGAATGTGATAATCTTTCAAAGTAAAGCTTCTAATCGGAAGAGGAACATTGTTCTCAATTCTAACAATACTTTGATATATCCCAAACAATGAATCTTCTTTCAGAGAAACACATGGGGGATTCTCACAAAAGCATTTCATGAAATTCATACACTTTCAGATGAATGTGCATATCTTTCAAAGTAACGCTTCTAAATGGCAGAGGAACACTGTTCTCAATTCTAACAATACTTTGATACATCCCAAACAACGAATCTTCTTTTCACAGAAACACTTCTGTGTTTCTCACAAAAGCATTTCATGAAATTCATACAATTTCAACAGAACGAGATTATCTTTCCAAAAAGCTTCTAATGGGAAGAGGAACACTGTTCTCAATTCTAACAATACCTTGATACATCCCAAACAACGAATTTCTTTTCCCTGATATACGACTGTGTTACTCACAAAAGCATTTCATGAAATTCATACACTTTCAAAAGAACGAGATTATCTTTCAAAGTAAAGCTTCTAAGGGGAAGAGGAACACTTTTCTAAATTCTTTTTTTTTAACCCTAACACTAACACTAACCCTAACCCTAACACTAACCATAACCCTAACCCTAACCCTAACCCTAACCCTAACCCTAACCCTAACCCTAACCCTAACCATAACCATAAACCTAACCCTAACCCTAACCCTAACCCTAACCCTTAACCTTACTCTAAACCCTAACCCTAATCCTAACCCTAACCCTAACACTAACCCTAACTCTAACCCAAACCCTTACTCTAACCCTAACCCTGACCCTAACCCTAACCTTAATTCTAACCCTTACCCTAACCTAACCCTAACACTAACCCTAACTCTAAACCTAACCCTAAACCCTAATCCTAACCCTAACCCTACCCTAAACCTAACCATAACCCTAACACTATCCCTAACCCTAACCCTAACCACTGTTCTAAATTCTAACAATACTTTGATACATCATAAATAACGAATCTTCTTTTCACCAACACGTCTGTGTTTCTCAGAAAAGCATTTCATGAAATTCATACACTTTCAAATGAACGTGATTATCGTTCAAAGGAAAGATTCAAAACGTAAGAGGAACACTGATCTCAGTTCTAACAATATTGAGATACACCCCACACAACGAAACTTCTTTTGACACAATAACGTCTACGTTTCTTACAAAAGCATTTCATGAAATTCATACACTTTCAGATGAATGTGAATATCTCCCAAAGTAAAGCTTCTAAACGGAAGAGGAACACTGTTCTCAATTAAAACAATACTTTGATATATTCCAAACAATGAATCTTCTTTTCAGAGAAACACATGCGAGATTCTCACAAAAGCATTTCCTGAAATTCATACACTTTCAGGTGAATGTGAATATCTTACAAAGTAAAGCTTCTAATGGGAAGAGGAACACTGTTCTCAATTAAAACAATACTTTGATATATCCCAAACAATGAATCTTATTTCAGAGAAAAAAATGGGGGATTCTCACAAAAGCATTTCATGAAATTCATACACTTTCAGATGAATGTGAATATCTTTCAAAGTAACGCTTCTAAACGGCAGAGGAACACTGTTCTCAATTCTAACAATACTTTGATACATCCCAAACAACAAATCTTCTTTTCACAGAAACACTTCTGTGTTTCTCACAAAAGTATTTCATGAAATTCATACACTTTCAAATGACGTAATTATCTTTCAAAGTAAAGCCTCAAAACATAAGAGGAACACTGTTCTCTATCTAACAATACTGCTAAACATCCCACACAACGAATCTTCTTTTCACAAAATCACGTCTACCTTTCTTACAAAAGCATTTCATGAAACTCATACACTTTCAAAAGAACGAGATTATCTTTCAAAGAAAAGCTTCTAAGGGGAAGAGAAACACTGTTCTTAATTCTAACAATACTTTGATATATCCCAAACAATGAATCTTCTTTTCACAGAAACACATGGGAGATTCTCACAAAAGCATTTCATGAAATTCATACACTTTCAGATGAATGTGAATATCTTTCAAAGTAAAGCTTCAAAACGTAAGAGGAACAATGTTCTCTATTCTAAAAATACTTTGATACATCCCAAACTAAGAATCTTCTTTTCACAGAAACACGTCTGTGTTTCTCACAAAAGCATTTCATGAAATTCATACACTTTCAAAAGAACGAGATTATCTTTCAAAGTAAAACTTCTAATAGGAAGAGGAACAATGTTCTTAATTCTAACAATACTTTGATATATCCAACACAACGAATCTTATTTTCACACAGTCACGTCTACGTTTCTTACAAAAGCCTTTCATGAAATTCATACAATTTCATAAGAAAGAGATTATCTTTCAAAGTAAAGCTTCTAAAAGGAAGAGGAACACTGTTCTCAATTCAAACAATACTTTGATATATTCTAAACAATGAATCTTCTTTTCAGAGAAACACATGCGAGATTCTCACAAAAGCATTTCCTGAAATTCATACAATTTCAGAAAAACGAGATTATCTTTCAAAGTAAAGTTTCTAAGGGGAAGAGGAACACTGTTCTCAATTCTAACAATACTTTGATACATCCCAAACAACGAATCTTCTTTTCACAGAAACACTTCTGTGTTTCTCACAAAAGCATTTCATGAAATTCATACAATTTCAAAAGAACGAGATTATCTTTCAAAAAAAGCTTCTAATGAGAAGAGGAACACTGTTCTCAATTCTAACAATACCTTGATACATCCCAAACAACGAATTTCTTTTCCCTGATATACGACTGTGTTACTCACAAAAGCATTTCATGAAATTCATACACTTTCAAAAGAACGAGATTATCATTCAAAGTAAAGCTTCTAAGGGGAAGAGGAACACTGTTCTTAATTCTAACAATACTTTTATATATCCCAAATAATGAATCTTCTTTTCACAGAAACACATGGGAGATTCTCACAAAAGCATTTCATGAAATTCATACACTTTCAGATGAATGTGAATATCTTTCAAAGTAAAGCTTCTAAACGTAAGAGGAACAATGTTCTCTATTCTAAAAATACTTTGATACATCCCAAACTAAGAATCTTCTTTTCACAGAAACACGTCTGTGTTTCTCACAAAAGCATTTCATGAAATTCATACACTTTCAAAAGAATGAGATTATCTTTCAAAGTAAAACTTCTAATAGGAAGAGGAACAATGTTCTTAATTCTAACAATACTATGATATATCCCAAACAATGAATCTTCTTTCACAGACACATGGGGGATACTCACAAAAGCATTTCATGAAATTCATACACTTTCAGATGAATGTTAATATCTTTCAAAGTAAAGCTTCTAAACGGAAGAGGAACACTTTTCTCAATTCTAACAATTCTTTGATACATCCCAAACTATGAATCTTCTTTTCACAGAAACACATCTGTGTTTCTCACTAAAGCATTTCATGAAATTCATACACTTTCAAAAGAACGAGATTATCTTTCAAAGTAAAGCTTCTAAGGGGAAGAAGAACACTGTTCTCAATTCTAATAATACCTTGATACATCCCAAACAACGAATCTTCTTTTCCCCGATACACGACTGTGTTACTCACAAAAGCATTTCATGAAATTCATTCACTTTCAAAAGAACGAGACTAACTTTCAAAGTAAAGCTTCTAAGGGGAAGAGGAACACTTTTGTAAATTCTTTTTTTTTAACCCTAACCCTAACCCTAACACTAACCCTAACCCTAACCCTAACCATAACCCTAACCCTAACCCTAACCGTAAGACAAACCCTAACCCTAACCCTAACCATAAACCTAACCCTAACCCTAACCCTAAACCTAACCCGAAAGCCTAACATTAATCCTAACTTTAACCCTAACCCTAACCCTAACCCTAACCCTAACCCTAACACTAACACTAACCCTAACCCTAACCCAAACCCTTACCTTAACCCTAAACCTGACCCTAACCAAAAACCTAACTCTAACCCTAACCCTATTCCTAACCTAACCCTAACCCTAACCCTAACCATATACCTAACCCTAAACACTAACCCTAACCCTAACCCTACCCTAAACCTAACCCTAACCCTAACCCTATCCCTAACCCTAACCCTAACCCTAACCACTGTTCTAAATTCTAAAAATACTTTGATACATCCCAAATAACGAATCTTCTTTTCACAGTAAAGTCTGTGTTTCTCAGAAAAGCATTTCATGAAATTCATACACTTTCAAATGAACGTGATTATCGTTCAAAGGAAAGATTCAAAACGTAAGAGGAACACTGTTCTCAGTTCTAACAATATTGAGATACATACCACACAACGAATCTTCTTTTGACACAATCACGTCTACGTTTCTTAGAAAAGCATTTCATGAAATTCATACACTTTCAGATGAATGTGAATATCTTTCAAAGTAAAGCTTCTATGGGGAAGAGGAACACTGTTCTCAATTCTAACAATACTTTGATACATCACAAACAACGAATCTTCTTTTCAGAGAAACACATTTGTGTTTCTCACATAAGCATTTCATGAAATACATACACTTTCAGAAGAACGAGATTATCTTTCAAAGTAAAGATTCTAAGGGGAAGAGGAACACTGTTCTAAATTCTTTTTTTAACCCTAACCCTACCCTAACCCTAACTCTAACCCTAAACCTAACCCTAACCCTAACCCTAATCATAAACCTAACCCTAAACCTAACACTAACCCTAACCCTATCCCAAACCCTAACCCTAACCCTAAACCTAACCCTAACACTAACCTTAACCCTAAACCTAACCCTAACCCTAACCCTAAACCTAACCATAACCCTAACCATAACCTTAACCCTAACCCTAACCCTAACCCTAACATAACCCTAACCCTAACCCTAACGCTAAGCCTAACCCTAACCCTAACCCTAAGCCTAACCCTAACCCTAACCCTAAACCTAAACCTAAACCCTAACCCTAACCCTCTCCCTAACCCTAACCCTAACCAAAACCCTAACCCTAAACCAAACCATAACCCTAACCCTAACCATAAACCAAAGCTTAAACCTAAACTTAACCCTAACCCTAAACCCCTAACCCTAACCCTAACCCTAACCCTATCCCTAACCCTAACCCTAACCCTACCCTAACCCTAACACTAACCCTAACCCTAACCACTGTTCTAAATTCTAAATATACTTTGATACATCCCAAATACCGAATCTTCTTTTCACAGAAACACGTCTGTGTTTATCACAAAAGCATTTCATAAAATTCATACACTTTCAAATGAAAGTGATTATCATTCAAAGAAAGCTTCAAAACGTAAGATGAACACTGTTCTCAGTTCTAACAATACTGAGATACATCCCACACAACGATCTTCTTTTCACACAATCACGTCTATGTTTCTTACAAACGCATTTCATGAAATTCATACACTTTCCAATGAATGTGAATATCTTTCAAAGTAAAGCTTCTCAGGAGAAGAGAAACACTGTTCTCAATTATAACAATACTTTGAAATGTCCCAAACAACGAATCTTCTTTTCACCTAAACACGTCTGTGTTACTCACAAAAGCATTTCAAGAAATTCATACACATTCAAATCAACGAGATTATCTTTCAAAGTAAAGCTTCTAAGGGGAAAAGGAACACTGTTCTCAATTCTAACAATACTTTGATTCATCCCAAACAATGAATCTTCTTTTCACCTAAACACGTCTGTGTTTCTCACAAAAGCATTTCATGAAATTCATACACTTTCAAATGAACGTGATTATCTTTCAAAGTAAAGCTTCAAAACGTAAGAGGAACACTGTTCCCTATTCTAACAATAATGTGAAACATCCCACACAACGAATCCTTTTTTTACAAAATCACGTCTACGTTTCTTACAAAAGCATTTCATGAAATTCATACACTTACAGATGAATGTGAATATCTTTCAAAGTAAAGCTTCTAAGGGGAAGAGGAACACTGTTCTCAATTATAACAATACTTTGATACATTCCAAAGAACGAATCTTCTTTTGACAGAAACACTTCTGTGTTTCTCACAAAAGAATTTCATGAAATTCATACACTTTCAAATGAACGTGATTATCTTTCAAAGTAAAGCTTCAAAACGTAAGAGGAACACTGTTCTCTATTCTAATAATAATGTGAAACATCTCACTCAACGAATCTTCTTTTCACAAAATCACGTCTACGTTTCTTACAAAAGCATTTCATTAAATTCATACACTTTCAGATGAATGTGAATATCTTTCAAAGTAAAGCTTCTAAACGGAAGAGGAACACTGTTCTCAATTCTAACAATACTTTGATATATCCCAAACAATGAATCTTCTTTCAGAGAAACACATGGGGGATTCTCAAAAAAGCATTTCATGAAATTCATATACTTTCAGATGAATGTGAATATCTTTCTAAGTAAAGCTTCTAAACGAAAGAGGAACACTGTTCTCAATTCTAACAATACTTTGATACATTCCAAACAACGAATTTTCTTTTCACAGGAACACGTCTGTGTTTCTCACAAAAGCATTTCATGACATTCATACAATTTCAAAAGAACGAGATTATCTTTCTAAGTAAAGATTCTAAGGGGAAGAGGAACACTGTTCTCAATTGTAACAAGACTTTGATACATCCCAAACAACGAATCTTCTTTTCACAGAAACACGTCTGTGTTTGTCAGAAATGCATTTCATGAAATTCATACACTTTCAAAAGAACGAGATTATTTTTTTAAGTAAAGCTTCTAAGGGGTAGAGAAACACTGTTCTCATTTCTAACAATACTTTGATACATCCCAAACAACGAATCTTCTTTTCACAGAAACACGTCTGTGTTTCTAATAAAAGCATTTCATGAATATCATACACTTTCTAATGAACGAGATCATCTTTCAAAGTAAAGCTTCTAAACGGAAGAGAAACACTGTTCTCAATTCTAACAATACCGTGAAACATCTCACACAATGAATCTTCTTTTCATACAATCACGTTTTCGTTTCTTACAAAAGCATTTCATGAAATTCATACACTTTCAAAAGAATGAGATTATCTTTCAAAGTAAAGCTTCTAAGGGGAAGAGGAACACTGTTCTAAATTCTTTTTTTTAACCCTAACCCTAACCCTAACCCTAAACCTAACCATAACCCTAACCCTAACTCTAAAACCTAACCCTAAACCTAACCCAAACTCTAAGCCTAACCCTAACCCTAACCAAAACCCTAACCCTAACCATAACCTAACCCTAACTCTAACCCTAACCCTAAACCTAACCCTAACCATAACCCTAAACCTAACCCTAACCCTAAACCTAACCCTAACCCTAACCCTAAACCTAACCCAAACCCTAAACCTAACCCAAACCATAACCTTAACCATAACCCTAACCCTAACCCTAACCCAAACCCTAACCCTAACCCTAACCCTACGCTAACCCTAACCCTAACCCAAACCCTAAACCTAACAAAGGTTCTAAATACTAACAATACAATGATACATCCCAAATAACGAATCTTCTTTTCACAGAAAAACTTCTGTGTTTATCACAAAGGCATTTCATGAAATTTATACAATTTCAAATGAACGTGATTATCTTTCAATGGAAAGCTTCAAAACGTAAGAGGAACACTGTTCTTAGTTCTAACAATACTGAGATTCATCCCACACAACGAATCTTCTTTTCACACAATCACGTCTACGTTTCTTACAAAACCATTTCATGAAATTCAAACACTTTCAGATGAATGTGATTATCATTCAAAGTAAATCTTCTAAACGGAAGAGGAAAAGTGTTCTCAATTCAAACAATACTTTGATATATCCCAAACAATGAATCTTCTTTTCAGAGAAACACATGCGAGATTCTCACAAAAGCATTTCCTGAAATTCATACACTTTCAGAAGAATGTGAATATCTTTCAAAGTAAAGCTTCTAAGGGGAAGAGGAACACTGTTCTCAATTCTAACAATACTATGATACATCCCAAACAACGAATCTTCTTTTCAGAGAAACACATTTGTGTTTCTCACATAAGCATTTCATGAAATAAATACACTTTCAGAAGTCGAGATTATCTTAGAAGTAAAGTTTCTAATGAGAAGAAGAACACTGTTCTAAATTCTTTTTTTAACCCTAACCCTAACCCTAACCCTAAACCTAACCCTAACCCTAACCCTAAACATAAACCCTAACCCTAACCCTAACCCTAACCCTATCCCAAACCCTAACCCTAACCCTAAACCTAACCCTAACACTAAACTTAACCCTAAACCTAACCCTAACCCTAACCCTAAACCTAATCATAACCCTAACCCTAACCTTAACCCTAACCCTAATCCTAACCCTAACTTAACCCTAACCCTAACCCTAACGCTAAAACTAACCCTAACCCTAACCCTAAGGCTAACCCTAACCCTAAACCTAAACCTAACCCTAAACCCTAACCCTAACTCTAACCCTAACCCAAATCCTAACCCTAATCAAACCATAACCCTAACCCTAACCTTAAACCAAACCTTAAACTTAACCCTAACCCTAAACCCCTAATCCTAACCCTAACCCTAACCCTAACCCTAACCCTATCCCTAACCCTAACCCTAACCCTACGCTAACCCTAACACTAACCCTAACTCTAACCACTGTTCTAAATTCTAACTATACTTTGATACATCCCAAATAACGAATCTTTTTTCACAGAAACACGTCTGTGGTTCTGAGAAAAGCATTTCATGAAATTCAAACACTTTCAAATGAAAGTGATTATCGTTCAAAGGAAGCTTCAAAACGTAAGAGGAACACTGTTCTCAGTTGTAACAATACTGAGATACATCCCACACAAGGATCTTCTTTTCACACAATCACGTCTACGTTTCTTACAAAAGCATTTCATGAAATTCATACACTTTCAGTTGAATGTGAATATCTTTCAAAGTAAAGCTTCTAAGGGGAAGAGGAACACTGTTCTCAATTCAAACAATACTTTGATATATCGCAATCAATGAATCTTCTTTTCAGAGAAATACATGCGAGATTCTCACAAAAGAATTTCCTGAAATTCATACTCTTTCAGATGAATGTGAATATCTTTCAAAGTAAAGCTTCTAAGGGGAAGAGGAACACTGTTCTCAATTCAAACAATACTTTGATATATCCCAAACAACGAATCTTCTTTTCCCCGAAACACGTCTGTGTTACTGCCAAAAGCATTTCATGAAATTCATACACTTTCAAAAGAACGAGACTATCTTTCAAAGTAAAGATTCTAAGAAGAAGAGGAACACTGTTCTAATTTTTTTTAACACTAACCCTAAAGCTAACCATAACCCTAACCCTAAACCTAACCTTAACCCTAACCCTAACCCTAACCCTAAACCCTAACACTCACCCTAACTCTAATCCAAACCCTAACCCTAACCCTAACCCTAAACCTAACCTTAACCCTAAAACTAACCCTAACCCTAAACCTAAACCCTAACCCTAACCCTAACTCTAACCACTGTTCTAAATTCTAACAATACTTTGATACATCCCAAATTACGAATCTTCTTTTCACAGAAAAACCTCTGTGTTACTCACAAAAGCATTTCATGAAATTCATACACTTTCAAAAGAATTAGACTATCTTTCAATTTAAAGCTTCTAAGACGAAGAGGAACACTGTTCTAAATTCTTTTTTTTAACCCTAACCCTAACCCTAACCCAAAACCTTTCCCTAACCCTAACCCTAAACCTAACCCTAACCCTAACACTAACCCTAACCCTAAACCCTAACCCTAACAATAAACCTAAACCTAACACAAACACTAACCCTAATCCTAACCCTAACCCTAACTGTAAACCTAACCCTAACCCTAACCCTAACACTAATCCTAACTGTAACCCTAACCCTAAACCCTAACCCTAACCCTAACCGTAACTCTAAACTCTAACACTAAACCTAACCCTAACCCTAACCCTAAACCTAACCCTAACCCTAACCCTAACCCTAAACCTAACCCTAATCCTATTCCTAACCCTAACCCTAAACCTAACCCTACCCTAACCCTAACACTAAACCTAACCCTAACCCTAACCCTAACCACTGTTCTAAATTCTAACTATACTTTGATACAACCAAATAATGAATATTCTTTTCACAGAACCACTTCTGTGTTTCTCAGAAAAGCATTTCATGAAATTCATACACTTTCAAATGAACGTGATTATCGTTCAAAGGAAAGCTTAAAAACGTACGAGGAACACTGTTCTCAGATCTAACAATACTGAGATACATCCCACACAACGATCTTCTTTTCACACAATCACGTCTACGTTTCTTACAAAAGCATTTCATGAAATTCATACACTTTCAGATGAATGTGAATATCTTTCAAAGTAAAGCTTCTAAACGGAAGAGGAACACTGTTCTCAATTCTAACCATACTTTGATACATCCCAAACAACGAATCTTGTTTTCATCCTAAACACGTCTGTGTTTCTCACAAAAGTATTTCATGAAATTCATACACTTTCAAATGAAAGTGATTATCGTACAAAGGAAAGCTTCAAAACGTAAGAGGAACTCTGTTCTCAGTTCTAACAATACTGAGATACATCCCACACAACGAATCTTCTTTTCACAAAATCACATCTACGTTTCTTACAAAAGCATTTCATGAAATTCATACACTTTCAGATGAATGTGAATATCTTTCAAAATAAAGCTTCTAATCAGAAGAGGAACACTGTTCTAAATTCAAACAATACTTTGATGTATCCCAAACAATGAATCTTCTTTTCAGAGAAACACATGCGAGATTCTCACAAAAGCATTTCCTGAAATTCATACACTTTCAGATGAATGTGAATATCTTTCAAAGTAAAGCTTCTAAGGGGAAGAGGAACACTGTTCTCAATTCAAACAATACTTTGATATATCCCAAACAACGAATCTTCTTTTCCCCGAAACACGTCTGTGTTACTGCCAAAAGCATTTCATGAAATTCATACACTTTCAAAAGAACGAGACTATCTTTCAAAGTAAAGATTCTAAGAAGAAGAGGAACACTGTTCTAATTTTTTTTAACACTAACCCTAAAGCTAACCATAACCCTAACCCTAAACCTAACCTTAACCCTAACCCTAACCCTAAACCCTAACACTCACCCTAACTCTAATCCAAACCCTAACCCTAACCCTAACCCTAAACCACACCTTAACCCTAAAACTAACCCTAACCCTAAACCTAAACCCTAACCCTAACCCTAACTCTAACCACTGTTCTAAATTCTAACAATACTTTGATACATCCCAAATTACGAATCTTCTTTTCACAGAAAAACCTCTGTGTTACTCACAAAAGCATTTCATGAAATTCATACACTTTCAAAAGAATTAGACTATCTTTCAATTTAAAGCTTCTAAGACGAAGAGGAACACTGTTCTAAATTCTTTTTTTTTAACCCTAACCCTAACCCTAACCCATAACCTATCCCTAACCCTAACCCTAAACCTAACCCTAACCCTAACACTAACCCTAACCCTAAACCCTAACCCTAACAATAAACCTAAACCTAACACAAACACTAACCCTAATCCTAACCCTAACCCTAACTGTAAACCTAACCCTAACCCTAACCCTAACACTAATCCTAACTGTAACCCTAACCCTAAACCCTAACCCTAACCCTAACCGTAACTCTAAACTCTAACACTAACCTAACCCTAACCCTAACCCTAAACCTAACCCTAACCCTAACCCTAACCCTAAACCTAACCCTAATCCTATTCCTAACCCTAACCCTAAACCTAACCCTACCCTAACCCTAACACTAAACCTAACCCTAACCCTAACCCTAACCACTGTTCTAAATTCTAACTATACTTTGATACAACCAAATAATGAATATTCTTTTCACAGAACCACTTCTGTGTTTCTCAGAAAAGCATTTCATGAAATTCATACACTTTCAAATGAACGTGATTATCGTTCAAAGGAAAGCTTAAAAACGTACGAGGAACACTGTTCTCAGATCTAACAATACTGAGATACATCCCACACAACGATCTTCTTTTCACACAATCACGTCTACGTTTCTTACAAAAGCATTTCATGAAATTCATACACTTTCAGATGAATGTGAATATCTTTCAAAGTAAAGCTTCTAAACGGAAGAGGAACACTGTTCTCAATTCTAACCATACTTTGATACATCCCAAACAACGAATCTTGTTTTCACCTAAACACGTCTGTGTTTCTCACAAAAGTATTTCATGAAATTCATACACTTTCAAATGAAAGTGATTATCGTACAAAGGAAAGCTTCAAAACGTAAGAGGAACTCTGTTCTCAGTTCTAACAATACTGAGATACATCCCACACAACGAATCTTCTTTTCACAAAATCACATCTACGTTTCTTACAAAAGCATTTCATGAAATTCATACACTTTCAGATGAATGTGAATATCTTTCAAAATAAAGCTTCTAATCAGAAGAGGAACACTGTTCTCAATTCAAACAATACTTTGATGTATCCCAAACAATGAATCTTCTTTTCAGAGAAACACATGCGAGATTCTCACAAAAGCATTTCCTGAAATTCATACACTTTCAGATGAATGTGAATATCTTTCAAATAAGCTTCTACAAAGATCAGAAACACTGTTCACCCAAATAACTATACTTTGAAATATTACAAAAAACATCTTCTCTTTTCGGAGAAACGAATGTGCGTTCCTCACAAAAGCATTTCAACAAATTCATATACTTTCAAACGAACGTGATTATCTTTCACAGTAAAGCTTCTACAGAGAAGAGGAACACTGGTCTCACTTCTAAAAATACATTAATAAATCCCAAAAATGAATCTTCTTTTCAGAGAAACACATGGGAGGTTCTCACCAAAGCATTTCATGAAATTCATACACTTTCAGAAGAACGAGAATATCTTTCAAAGTAAAGTTTCTAAGGGGAAGAGGAACACTGTTTTCAATTCTAACAATAATTTGATACATCCCAAACAACGAATCTTCTTTTCTCAGAAAAACGTCTGTGTTTCTCACAAAAGCATTTCATGAAATTCATACTCTTTCAGATGAACGTGATTATCGTTCATAGGAAAGCTTCAAAACGAAAGAGGAACACTGCTCTCAGTTATAACAATACTGTGATACATCCCACACAACGAATCTTCTTTTCACACAATCACGTCTACGTTTCTAATAAAAGCATTTCATGAAATCCATACACTTTCAGATAATAGTGAATATCTTTCAAAGTAAAGCTTAGAAACGGAAGAGGAACACTGGTCTCACTTCTAACAATACTTTAATATATCCCAAACAATGAATCTTCTTTTCAGAGAAACACTTGGGAGATTCTCACAAAAGCATTTCATGAAATTTATACACATTCAAAAGAACGAGATTATCTTTCAAAGTAAATCTTATAAGTGGAAGAGGAAAACTGGTCTCACTTCTAACAATACTTTGAATTATCCCAAACAATGAATCTTCTTTTCACAGAAACACGTCTGTGTTTCTCAGAAAACCATTTCATGAAATTCATACACTTTCAAATGAAAGTGATTATCGTTCAAAGGAAGCTTCAAAACGTAAGAGGAACACTTTTCTCAGTTCTAACAATACTGAGATACATCCCACACAACGATCTTCTTTTCACACAATCACGTCTACGTTTCTCACAAAAGCATTTCCTGAAATTCATACACTTTCAGATGAATGTGAATATCTTTCAAAGTAAAGCTTCTAAGGGGAAGAGGAACACTGTTCTCAATTCAAACAATACTTTGATATATCCCAAACAATGAATCTTCTTTTCAGAGAAACACATGGGAGATTCTCACAAAAGCATTTCATGAAATTCATACACTTTCAAAAGAACGAGACTATCTTTCAAAGTAAAGCTTCTAAAAAGAAGAGGAACACTCTTCTAAATTTTTTTTAAAACTAACCCTAAAGCTAACCCTAACCCTAATCCTGAACCTAACCCTAACCCTATCCCTAACCCTAAACCATAACCCTAACCCTAACTCTAATCCAAACCCTAACCCTAACCCTAACCCTAACCCTAACCCTAACCCTAAACCTAACCTCAACCCTAAACCTAACCCTAACCCTAACCCTAACACTGAACCCTAACCCTAACCCTAACCCTAACCACTGTTCTAAATTCTAACAATACTTTGATACATCCCAAATTACGAATCTTCTTTTCACAGAAACACGTCTGTGTTACTCACAAAAGCATTTCATGAAATTCATACACTTTCAAATGAACGTGATTATTGTTCAAAGGAAAGCTTCAAAACGTAAGAGGAACACTGTTCTCACTTCTAACAATACTGATACATCCCACACAACGATCTTCTTTTCACACAATCACGTCTACGTTTCTTACAAAAGCATTTCATGAAATTCATACACTTTCAGATGAATGTGAATATCTTTCAAAGTAAAGCTTCTAAACGGAAGAGGAACACTGTTCTCAATTCTAACCATACTTTGATACATCCCAAACAACGAATCTTATTTTCACCTAAACACGTCTGTGTTTCTCACAAAAGCATTTCATGAAATTCATACACTTTCAAATGAACGTGATTATCGTTCAAAGGAAAGCTTAAAAACGTACGAGGAACACTGTTCTCAGATCTAACAATACTGAGATACATCCCACACAACGATCTTCTTTTCACACAATCACGTCTACGTTTCTTACAAAAGCATTTCATGAAATTCATACACTTTCAGATGAATGTGAATATCTTTCAAAGTAAAGCTTCTAATCAGAAGAGGAACACTGTTCTCAATTCAAACAATACTTTGATGTATCCCAAACAATGAATCTTCTTTTCAGAGAAACACATGCGAGATTCTCACAAAAGCATTTCCTGAAATTCATACACTTTCAGATGAATGTGAATATCTTTCAAAGTAAAGCTTCTAAGGGGAAGAGGAACATTGTTCTCAATTCTAACAATACTTTGATACATCCCAAACAACGAATCTTCTTTTCACCGAAACAAGTCTGTGTTTCTCACAAAAGCATTTCATGAAATTCATACACTTTCAGATGAATGTGATTATCATTCAAAGTAAAGCTTCAAAACGTAAGAGGAACACTGTTCTCAATTCTAAAAATACTGCGAAACATCCCACACAATGAATCTTCTTTTCACACAATCTCGTCTACGTTTCTTACAAAAGCATTTCATGGAATTCATACACTTTCAAACGAACGTTAATATCTTTCAAAGTTAAGCTTCTACAAAGATCAGAAACACAGTTCACCCAAATAACTATACTTTGAAATATTACAAAAAACATCTTCTCTTTTCGGAGAAACGAATGTGCATTCCTCACAAAAGCAAATTCATACACTTTCAAACGAACGTGATTATCTTTCAAAGTAAAGCTTCTACAGAGAAGAGGAACACTGGCTCACTTCTAAAAATACATTAATAAATCCCAAAAATGAATCTTCTTTTCAGAGAAACACATGGGAGATTCTCACCAAAGCATTTCATGAAATTCATACACTTTCAGAAGAACGAGAATATCTTTCAAAGTAAAGTTTCTAAGGGGAAGAGGAACACTGTTTTCAATTCTAACAATAATTTGATACATCCCAAACAACGAATCTTCTTTTCTCAGAAAAACGTCTGTGTTTCTCACAAAAGCATTTCATGAAATTCATACTCTTTCAGATGAACGTGATTATCGTTCATAGGAAAGCTTCAAAACGAAAGAGGAACACTGCTCTCAGTTATAACAATACTGTGATACATCCCACACAACGAATCTTCTTTTCACACAATCACGTTTATGTTTCTTTCAAAAGCATTTCATGAAATCCATACACTTTCAGATGATAGTGAATATCTTTCAAAGTAAAGCTTCTAAACGGAAGAGGAACACTGGTCTCACTTCTAACAATACTTTAATATATCCCAAACAATGAATCTTCTTTTCAGAGAAACACTTGGGAGATTCTCACAAAAGCATTTCATGAAATTCATACACTTTCAAATGAAAGTGATTATCTTTCAAAGTAATGCTTCCAAACGTAAGAGGAGCACTGTTCTCAATTCTAACAATACTTTGATATATCCCAAACAATGAATCTTCTTTTCACAGAAACAGGTCTGTGTTTCTCAGAAAAGCATTTCATGAAATTCATACACTTTCAAATGAAAGTGATTATCGTTCAAAGGAAGCTTCAAAACGTAAGAGGAACACTGTTCTCAGTTCTAACAATACTGAGATACATCCCACACAACGATCTTCTTTTCACACAATCACGTCTACGTTTCTTACAAAAGCATTTCATGAATTTCATACACTTTCAGATGAATGTGAATATCTTTCAAAGTAAAGCTTCTAAAAGGAAGAGGAACACTGTTCTCAATTCAAACAATACTTTGATATATTGCAATCAATGAATCTTCTTTTCAGAGAAATACATGCGAGATTCTCACAAAAGAATTTCCTGAAATACATACACTTTCAGATGAATGTGAATATCTTTCAAAGTAAAGCTTCTAAGGGGAAGAGGAACACTGTTCTCAATTATAACAAGACTTTGATATATCCCAAACAATGAATCTTCTTTTCAGAGAAATACATGCGAGATTCTCACAAAAGCATTTCCTGAAATTCATACACTTTCAGATGAATGTGAATATACTTCAAAGTAAAGTTTCTAAGTGGAATAGGAACACTGTTCTCAATTCTAACAATACCTTGATACATCCCAAACAACGAATCTTCTTTTCCCCGAAACACTTCTGTGTTACTGCCAAAAGCATTTCATGAAATTCATACACTTTCAAAAGAACGAGACTATCTCTCAAAGTAAAGCTTCTAAGAAGAAGAGGAACACTGTTCTAAATTTTTTTTAACACTAAACCTAAAGCTAACCCTAACCCTAAACCTAATCCTAACCCTAACACTAACCCTAAACCCTAACCCTAACAATAACTCTAATCCAAACCCTAACCCTAACCCTAACCCTAACCCTAAACCTAACCTTAACCCTAAACCTAACCCTAACCCTAACCCTAACCCTAAAACCTAACCCTAACCCTAACCCTAACCACTGTTCTAAATTCTAACAATACTTTAATACATCCCAAATTACGAATCTTCTTTTCACAGAAACATGTCTGTGTTACTCACAAAAGCATTTCATGAAATTCATACACTTTCAAAAGAACGAGACTATCTTTCAATTTAAAGCTTCTAAGACGAAGAGGAACACAGTTCTAAATTCTTTTTTTTAACCCTAACCCTAAACCTAACCCAAAACCTATCCCTAACCCTAACCCTAACCCTAAACCTAACCCTAACCCTAACCCTAACCCTAACCCTATCCCTAAACCCTAACCCTAACAATAATCCAAACCCTAACACAAACACTAACCCTAATCCTAACCCTAAACCTAACTGTAAACCTAACCCTAACCCTAACCCTAACACTAATCCTAACTAACCCTAACCCTAAACCCTAACCCTAACCGTAACTCTAAACTCTAACACTAACCCTAACCCTAACCCTAACCCTAAACCTAACCCTAACCCTAACCCTAACCCTAACCCTAACCCTAATCCTATCCCTAACCCTAACCCTAAACCTAACCCTACCCTAAACCTAACACTAACCCTAACCCTAACCCTAACCACTGTTCTAAATTCTAACTATACTTTGATACAACCAAATAATGAATATTCTTTTCTATGAAACACGTCTGTGTTTCTCAGAAAAGCATTTCATGAAATTCATACACTTTCAAATGAACGTGATTATCGTTCAAAGGAAAGCTTCAAAACGTAAGAGGAATACTGTTCTCAGTTCTAACAATACTGATACATCCCACACAACGATCTTCTTTTCACACAATCATGTCTACGTTTCTTACAAAAGCATTTCATGAAATTCATACACTTTCAGATGAATGTGAATATCTTTCAAAGTAAAGCTTCTAAACAGAAGAGGAACACTGTTCTCAATTCTAACCATACTTTGATACATCCCAACCAACGAATCTTGTTTTCACCTAAACACGTCTGTGTTTCTCACAAAAGCATTTCATGAAATTCATACACTTTCAAATGAACGTGATTATCGTTCAAAAAAGTTTCAAAACGTAAGAGGAACTCTGTTCTCAGTTCTAACAATAATGAGATACATCCCACACAACGAATCTTCTTTTCACAAAATCACATCTACGTTTCTTACAAAAGCATTTCATGAAATTCATACACTTTCAGATGAATGTGAATATCTTTCAAAGTAAAGCTTCTAATCGGAAGAGGAACACTCTTCTCAATTCAAACAATACTTTGATGTATCCCAAACAATGAATCTTCTTTTCAGAGAAAAAATTGCGAGATTCTCACAAAAGCATTTCCTGAAATTCATTTTCTTTCAGATGAATGTGAATATCTTTCAAAGTAAAGCTTCTAAGGAGAAGAGGAACATTGTTCTCAATTCTAACAATACTTTGATACATCCCAAACAACGAATCTTCTTTTCACCGAAACACGTCTCTGTTTCTCACAAAAGCATTTCATGAAATTCATACACTTTCAGATGAATGTGATTCTCTTTCAAAGTAAAGCTTCAAAACGTAAGAGGAACACTGTTCTCATTTCTAAAAATACTGCGAAACATCCCACACAATGAATCTTCTTTTCATACAATCACGTCTACGTTTCTTACAAAAGCATTTCATGGAATTCATACACTTTCAAACGAACGTTAATATCTTTCAAAGTTAAGCTTCTACAAAGATCAGAAACACTGATTCCCAAAATAACTATACTTTGAAATATTACAAAAAACATCTTCTCTTTTCGGAGAAACGAATGTGCGTTCCTCACAAAAGCATTTCAACAAATTCATACACTGTCAAACGAATGTGATTATCTTTCAAAGTAAAGCTTCTACAGAGAAGAGGAACACTGGTCTCACTTCTAACAATACATTAATAAATCCCAAAAATGTATCATCTTTTCAGAGAAACACATGGGAGATTCTCACCAAAGCATTTCATGAAATTCATACACTTTTAGAAGAACGAGAATATCTTTCAAAGTAAAGTTTCTAAGGGGAAGAGGAACACTGTTTTCAATTCTAACAATAATTTGATACATACCAAACAACGAATCTTCTTTTCTCAGAAAAACGTCTGTGTTTCTCACAAAAGCATTTCATGAAATTGATACTCTTTCAGATGAACGTGATTATCGTTCATAGGAAAGCTTCAAAATGAAAGAGGAACACTGCTCTCAGTTATAACAATACTGTGATACATCCCACACAACGAATCTTCTTTTCACACAATCACGTCTACGTTTCTTCCGAAAGCATTTCATGAAATTCATACACTTTCAGATGATAGTGAATATCTTTAAAGTAAAGCTTCTAAACAAAAGAGGAACACTGGTGTCACTTCTAACAATACTTTAATATATCCCAAACAATGAATCTTCTTTTCAGAGAAACACATGGGAGATTCTCAACAAAGCATTTCATGAAATTCATACAATTTCAAAAAAACGAGATTATCTTTCAAAGTAAAGCTTCTAAGGGGAACAGGAACACTGTTCTCAATTCGAACAATACTTTGATACATCCCAAACAATGAATCTTTTTTTCACAGAAACACATCTGTGTTTCTCACAAAAGCATTACATGAAATTCATACACTTTCAAATGAACATGATTATCTTTCAAAGTAAAGCTTCAAAATGTAGAGGAACACCGTTCTCAATTATAACAAGACCGTGAAACATCCCACACAACGAATCTTTTTTTCTCACAATCACGTCTACGTTCCTTACAAAAGCATTTCATGAAATTCATACAGTTTCAGATGAATGTGAATATCTTTCAAAGTAAAGGTTCTAAACGGAAGAGAAACACTGTTCTAAATTAGAACAATACTTTTATACCTCCCAAACAACGAATATTCTTTTTACAGAAACATGTCTGTGTTTCTAACAAAAGGATTTCATGAAATTCATACACTTTCAGATGAATGTGAATATCTTTCAAAGTAAAGCTTCTAAGGGGAAGAGGAACACTGTTCTCAATTCTAACAATACTTTGATACATCCCAAACAAGGAATCTTATTTTCACCGAAACACGTCTGTGTTTCTCTCAAAAGCATTTAATGAAATTCATACATTTTCAAAAGAACGAAATTATCTTTCAAAGTAAAGTTTCTAAGGGGAAGAAGAACACTGTTCTCAATTCTAACAATACTTTGATACATCCCAAAAAACGAATCTTCTTTTCACCGAAACACGTCTGTGTTTCTCACAAATGCATTTCATGAAATTCATACACTTTCAAATGAATGTTATTATCTTTCGAAGTAAAGCTTCAAAGCGTAAGAGGAACACTGTTCTCAATTCTAACAATACTGTGAAACATCAAACACAACGAATCTTCTTTTCACACAATCACGTCTACGTTCCTTACAAAAGCATTTCATGAAATTCATACACTTTCAGATGAACGTGAATATCTTTCAAAGTAAAGCTTCTAAACGGAAGAGGAACACTGTTCTAAATTCGAAGAATACTTAGATACCTCCCAAACAACGAATGTTCTTTTCACAGAAACCTGTCTGTGTTTCTCACAAAAGCATTTCATGAAATTCATACACTTTCAAACGAACGTGATTATCTTTCAAAGTTAAGCTTCTCAAAGATCAGAAACACTGTTCACCCAAATAACTATACTTTGACATATTCCAAACAACATTTTCCCTTTTAAGAGAAATGAATGTGCGTTCCTCACAAAACATTTCAACAAATTCATACACTTTCAAACGAACGTGATTATCTTTCAAAGTAAAGCTTCTACAGAGAAAAGGAACACTGGTCTCACTTCTAACAATACTTTAATATATCCCAAACAATGAATCTTCTTTTCAGTGAAACACATGGGAGATTCTCACCAAAGCATTTCATGAAATTTATACACTTTCAAACGAACGTGATTGTCTTTCAATGTTAAGCTTCTACAGAGATCACGAACACTTCACAAAAATAACTCTACTTTGACATATTACTAACAACATCTTCTCTTTTCGGAGAAATGCATGTGCATTTCTGAAAAAGAATTTCAACAAATTCATACACTTTCAAACGAACGTGACTATCTTTCAAAGTAAAGTTTCTACAGAGAGTAACACTGGACTCACTTCTAACAATACTTTAATATATCACAAGCAATGAATCTTCTTTTCAGAGAAACACATGGGAGATTCTCACAAAAGCATTTCATGAAATTCATACACTTTAAGAAGAACGAGATTAACTTTCAAAGTAAAGTTTCTAAGGGGAAGAGGAACACTGTTCTCAATTCTAACAATACTTTAATATATCCCAAACAATGAATCTTCTTTTCAGAGAAACACATGGGAGATTCTCACAAAAGAATTTCATGGAATTCATACACTTTAAGATGAACGAGATTAACTTTCAAAGTAAAGTTTCTAGGGGAAGAGGAACACTGTTCCCAATTCTAACAATACTTTGATACATCCCAAACAATGAACCTTCTTTCAACAGAAACACGTCTGTGTTTGTCACAAAAGCATTTCATGAAATTCATACACTTTCAAAAGAACGAGATTATCTTTCAAAGTAAAGCTTCTAAGGGGAAAAGGAACACTGTTCTCAATTCTAACGATACTTTGAAACATCCCAAACAACGAATCTTCTTTTCACAGAAACACGTCTGTGTTTCTCACAAAAGCATTTCATGAAATTCATACACTTTCAGATGAATGTGAATTTCTTTCAAAGTAAAGCTTCTAAGGGGAAGAGGAACACTGTTCTCAATTCTAACAATACTTTGAAATTTCCCAAACAATGAATCTTCTTTTCAGGGAAACACATGGGAAATTCTCACAAAAGCATTTCATGAAATTCATACACTTTCAGAAGAACGAGATTATCTTTCAAAGTAAAGTTTCTAATGGGAAGAGGAACACTGTTCTCAATTCTAACAATACTTTGATACATCCCAAAAAATGAAACTTCTTTTCACCGAAACATGTCTGTGTTTCTCACAAAAGCATTTCATGAAATTCATACACTTTCAAATGAATGTTATTATCTTTCAAAGTAAAGCTTCTAAATGGAAGAGGAACACTGTTTTCAATTCTATCAATACTGTGAAATATCCCACACAACGAATCTTCTTTTCACACAATCACGTCTACGTTTCTTACAAAAGCATTTCATGAAATTCATACACTATCAGATGAATGTGAATAACTTTCAAAGTAAAGCTTCTAAATGGAAGAGGAACACTGTTCTAAATTCGAACAATACTTTGATACCTCCCAAACAACGAATCTTCTTTTCACAGAAACACGTCTGTGTTTCTCACAAAAGCATTTCATGAAATTCATACACTTTCAAACGAACGTGATTATCTTTCAAAGTTAAGCTTTTACAAAGATCAGAATCATTGTTCACCCAAATAACTATACTTTGACATATTACAAAAAACATTTTCCCTTTTAAGAGAAATGAATGTGCGTTCCTCACACAACATTTCAATAAATACATACACTTTCAAATGAACGTGATTATCTTTCAAAGTAAAGCTTCTACAGAGAAGAGGAACACTGTTCTCACTTCTAACAATACTTTAATATATCCCAAAAAATGAATCTTCTTTTCAGAGAAACACATGGGAGATTCTCACAGAAGCATTTCATGAAATTCATACACTTTAAAAAGAACAAGATTAACTTTCAAAGTAAAGTTTCTAAGGGGAAGAGAAACACTGTTCTCAATTCTAACAATACTTTGATATATCCCAAACAATGAATCTTCTTTTCAGAGAAAAACATGGGAGATTCTCACAAAAGCATTTCATGAAATTCATACACTTTCAAATGAACGTGATTATCTTTCAAAGGAAAGCTTCAAAACGTAAAAGGAACACTGTTCTTAGTTCTAACAATACTGAGATTCATCCCACACAACGAATCTTCTTTTCACACAATCACATCTACGATTCTTACAAAAGAATTTCATGAAATTCATACACTTTCAGATGAATGTGATTATCATTCAAAGTAAATCTTCTAAACGGAAGAGGAACACTGTTCTCAATTCAAACAATACTTTGATATATCCCAAACAATGAATCTTCCTTTCAGAGAAACACATGCGAGATTCTCACAAAAGCATTTCCTGAAATTCATACACTTTCAGATGAATGTAAATATCTTTCAAAGTAAAGCTTCTAAGGGGAAGAGGAACAATGTTCTCAGTTCTAACATTACTTTGATACATCCCAAAACAACGAATCTTCTTTTCAGAGAAACACATTTGTGTTTCTCACATAAGCATTTCATGAAATACATACACTTTCAGAAGAACGAGATTATCTTTCAAAGTAAAGCTCTAAGGGGAAGAGGAACAATGTTCTCAATTCTAAAATACTTTGATACATCCCAAAAAACGAACCTTCTTTTCACAGAAACACGTCTGTGTTTCTCACAAAAGCATTTCATGAAATTCATACACTTTCAAATGAACGTGATTATCTTTCAAAGTAAAGCTTCAAAACTTAAGAGGAACACTGTTCTCAATTTTAATAATACTGTGAAACATCTCACACAACGAATCTTCTTTTCACACAATCACGTCTACGTTACTTAAAAAAGCATTTCATGAAATTCATACACTTTCAGATGAATGTGAATATCTTTCAAAGTAAAGCTTCTAAGGGGCAGATGAACACTCTTCTCAATTCTCACAATACTTTGATACATCCCAAACAACGAATCTTATTTTCACCGAAACACGTCTGTGTTACTAACAAAAGAATTTGATAAAATTCATACACTTTCAAAAGAACGAGATTATCTTTCAAAATAAAGCTTCTAAACAAAAGAGAAACACTGTTCTAAATTCGAACAATACTTTGATACCTCCTAAACAACGAATCTTCTTTTCACAGAAACACGTCTGTGTTTCTCACAAAAGCATTTCATGAAATTCATACATTTTCAAAAGAACGAGATTATCTTTCAAAGTAAAGCTTCTAAAAGGAAGAGGAAAACTGTTCTAAATTTTTTTTTAACCCTAACCCTAACCATAACCCTAACCCTAACCCTAACCCTATTCCTAACCCTAACCATAAGCCAAAACCTAATCCTAAACCCTAACCCTAACACTAACCATAACCCTAACACTAACCCTAACCCTAACCCTAACCCTAACCCAAACCCTAACCCTAACCCTAACCCTAACCCTAACACTAACCCTAACCATAATCCATAAACACTAACCCTAACGCTAAACCCTAACCCTAACCCTAAACCTAACCCTAACCCTAACACTAACCCTAACCCTAAACCCTAAACCCTAACCCTAACTTTAAACCCTAACCCAAATCCTAACCCTAATCCTAACCCTAAACCTAACCCTAACCCTTAACCTAACCCTAATCCTACCCTAAACCTAACCCTAACCCTAACCTTAACCCTAACCACTGTTCTAAATTCTAACAATACTTTGATACATCCCAAACATCGAAACTTATTTTCACACAATCACGTCTATGTTTCTTACAAAAGCATTTCATGAAATTCATACATTTTCAGATGAATGTGAATATCTTTCAAAGTAAAGCTTCTAAACGGAAGAGGAACACTGTTCTCAATTCAAACAATACTTTGATATATCCCAAAAAATGAATCTTCTTTTCAGAGAAACACATGGGAGATTCCCAAAAAAGCATTTCCTGAAATTCATACACTTTAAGATGAATGTGAATATCTTTCAAAGTAAAGATTCTAAGGGGAAGAGGAACACTGTTCAAAAATTTTTTAACCCTAACCCTAACCCCTAACCCTATCCCTTAGACTAACACTAACCCTAACCCAAACCCTAACCCTAACCCTAACCGTAAACCCAACCCTAATCCCTAACCCTAACTCTAACCCTAACCCTAAATCTAACACTAACCCTAACCCTAACCCTAACTCTAACCATAACGCCAAACCTAATCCTAAACCCTAACCCTAACTCAAACATTAACAGTAACCCTAACCCTAACCCTAACCCAAACCATAACCCTAACCCTAACCCTAAACCTAACCCTAACCCTAACACTAACCCTAACCCTAAACCATAAACCCTAACCCTAACCCTAAACCCTAACCCAAACGCTAACCCTAACCCTAACCCTAACACTAAACCTAACCCTAACCCTAACACTAACCCAAACCCTAAACCCTAACCCTAACCCTAAACCCTAACCCAAACCCTAACCCTAACACTAATCCTAACCCTTACCCTAACCCTAACCGTATTCTAAACCTAACCCTAACCCTAACCTTAACCCTAACCACTGTTCTAAATTCTAAAAATACTTTGATACATCCCAAACAACGAAACTTCTTTTCACACAATCACGTCTATGTTTCTTACAAAAGCATTTCATGAAATTCATACACTTTCAGATGAATGTGAATATCTTTCAAAGTAAAGCATCTAAACGGAAGAGGAACACTGTTCTCAATTCAAACAATATTTTGATATATCCCAAACAATGAATCTTCTTCTCAGAGAAACACATGGGAGATTCTCACAAAAGCATTTCATGAAATTCATACACTTTCAGAATAACGAGATTATCTTTCAAAGTAAAGCTTCTAAGGGGAAGAGGAATGCTGTTCTCAATTCTAACAATACTTTGATACATCCCAAACAAGGAATCTTATTTTCACCGAAACACGTCTGTGTTTCTCACAAAAGCATTTCATGAAATTCATACACTTTCAGATGAATGTGCAATCTCTCAAAGCAAAGCATCTAAACGGAAGAGGAAAACTGTTCTAAATTCTAACAATACTTGATACATCCCAAACAACGAATCTTGTTTTCACAGAAACATGTCTGTGTTTCTCACAAAAGCATTTCATGAAATTCATACACTTTCAAATGAATGTGATTATCTTTCAAAGGAAAGCTTCAAAACGTAAGAGGAAAACTGTTCTCAATTTTAACAATACTGTGAAACATCCCACACAACGAATCTTCTTTTCACACAATCACGTCTACGTTACTTACAAAAGCATTTCATGAAATTCATAGACTTTCAAAAGAACGAGATTATCTTTCAAAGTAAAGCTTCTAAGGGGAAGAGGAACAATGTTCTCAATTCTAACAATACTTTGATACATCCCAAAAAACTAACCTTCTTTTCACAGAAACACGTCTGTGTTTCTCACAAAAGCATTTCATGAAATTCATACACTTTCAGATGAATGTGAATATCTCTCAAAGTAATGCATCTAAACGAAAGAGGAACACTGTTCTCAATTCTAACAATTCTTGATAAATCCCAAACAATGAATCATTTTTCACAGAAACACTTCTGTGTTTCTCACAAAAGCATTTCATGAAATTCATACACTTTCAAATGAACGTGATTATCTTTCAAAGTAAAGCTTCAAAACTTAAGAGGAACACTGTTCTCAATTTTAATAATACTGTGAAACTTCCCAAACAACGAATCTTCTTTTCACACAATCACGTCTACGTTACTTAAAAAAGCATTTCATGAAATTCATACACTTTCAGATGAATGTGAATATCTTTCAAAGTAAAGTTTCTAAGGGGCAGATGAACACTGTTCTCAATTCTAACAATACTTTGATACATGCCAAACAAAGAATCTTATTTTCACCGAAACACGTCTGTGTTACTCACAAAAGAATTTCATAAAATTCATACACTTTCAAAAGAACGAGATTATCTTTCAAAATAAAGCTTCTAAACAAAAGAGGAACACTGTTCTAAATTCGAACAATACTTTGATACCTTCTAAACAACGAATCTTCTTTTCACAGAAACACGTCTGTGTTTCTCACAAAAGCATTTCATGAAATTCATACATTTTCAAAAGAACGAGATTATCTTTCAAAGTAAACCTTCTAAGGGGAAGAGGAAAACTGTTCTAATTTCTTTTTTTTAACCCTAACCCTAACCCTAACCCTAACCCTAACCCAAAACCTAATCCTAAACCCTAACCCTAACCCTAACCGTAACACTAACCCTAACCCTAACCGTAACCCTAACCAAAACCCTAACCCTAACCCTAACACTAACCCTAACACTAACCCTAACCATAAACCATAAACCCTAACCCTAACCCTAAACCCTAACCCAAACCCTAACCCTAACCCTAACCCTAACCCTAAACCTAACCCTAACCCTAACACTAACCCTAACCCTAAACCATAAACCCTAACCCTAACCCTAAACCCTAACCCAAATCCTAACCCTAATCCTAATCCTAAACCTAACCCTAACCCTTACCCTAACCCTAACCACTGTTCTAAATTCTAACAATACTTTGATACATCCCAAACATCGAAACTTATTTTCACACAATCACGTCTATGTTTCTTACAAAAGCATTTCATGAAATGCATACACTTTCAGATGAATGTGAATATCATTCAAAGTAAAGCTTCTAAGGGGAAGAGGAACACTGTTCAAAAATTTTTTAACCCTAACCCTAACCCCTAAGCCTATCCCTTAGACTAACACTAACCCTAACCCAAACCCTAACCCTAATCCTAACACTAAACCTAACCCTAATCCCAAACCCTAACCCTAACCCTAACACTAACCATAAACCTAACCCTAAATCTAACCATAACCCTAAACCTAATCCTAAACCCTAACCCTAACCCAAATATTAACAGTAACCCTAACCCTAACCCTAACTCAAAGCCTAACCCTAACCCTAACTCTAACCCTAAACCTAACCCTAACCCTAACACTAACCCTAACCCTAAACCATAAACCCTAACCCTAACCCTAAACCCTAACCCAAAACCTAACCCTAACCCTAACCCTAACCCTAAACCTAACCCTAACACTAACCCAAACCCTAAACCCTAAACCCTAACCCTAACCCTAAACCCTAACCCAAACCCTAACCATAACACTAATCCTAACCCTTACCCTAACCCTAACCGTATTCTAAACCTAACCCTAACCCTAACCATAACCCTAACCACTGTTCTAAATTCTAAAAATACTTTGATACATCCCAAACAACGAAACTTCTTTTCACACAATCACGTCTATGTTTCTTACAAAAGCATTTCATGAAATTCATACACTTTCAGATGAATGTGAATATCTTTCAAAGTAAAGCATCTAAACGGAAGAGGAACACTGTTCTCAATTCAAACAATATTTTGATATATCCCAAACAATGAATCTTCTTCTCAGAGAAACACATAAGAGATTCTCACAAAAGCATTTCATGAAATTCATACACTTTCAGAATAACGAGATTATCTTTCAAAGTAAAGCTTCTAAGGGGAAGAGGAACGCTGTTCTCAATTCTAACAATACTTTGATACATCCCAAACAAGGAATCTTATTTTCACCGAAACACGTCTGTGTTTCTCACAAAAGCATTTCATGAAATTCATACACTTTCAGATGAATGTGCAATCTCTCAAAGCAAAGCATCTAAACGGAAGAGGAAAACTGTTCTAAATTCTAACAATACTTGATACATCCCAAACAACGAATCTTGTTTTCACAGAAACATGTCTGTGTTTCTCACAAAAGCATTTCATGAAATTCATACACTTTCAAATGAATGTGATTATCTTTCAAAGGAAAGCTTCAAAACGTAAGAGGAAAACTGTTCTCAATTTTAACAATACTGTGAAACATCCCACACAACGAATCTTCTTTTCACACAATCACGTCTACGTTACTTACAAAAGCATTTCATGAAATTCATAGACTTTCAAAAGAACGAGATTATCTTTCAAAGTAAAGCTTCTAAGGGGAAGAGGAACAATGTTCTCAATTCTAACAATACTTTGATACATCCCAAAAAACTAACCTTCTTTTCACAGAAACACGTCTGTGTTTCTCACAAAAGCATTTCATGAAATTCATACACTTTCAGATGAATGTGAATATCTCTCAAAGTAATGCATCTAAACGAAAGAGGAACACTGTTCTCAATTCTAACAATTCTTGATAAATCCCAAACAATGAATCATTTTTCACAGAAACACTTCTGTGTTTCTCACAAAAGCATTTCATGAAATTCATACACTTTCAAATGAACGTGATTATCTTTCAAAGTAAAGCTTCAAAACTTAAGAGGAACACTGTTCTCAATTTTAATAATACTGTGAAACATCCCACACAACGAATCTTCTTTTCACACAATCACGTCTACGTTACTTAAAAAAGCATTTCATGAAATTCATACACTTTCAGATGAATGTGAATATCTTTCAAAGTAAAGTTTCTAAGGGGGAGATGAACACTGTTCTCAATTCTAACAATACTTTGATACATCCCAAACAAAGAATCTTATTTTCACACAATCACGTCTGTGTTACTCACAAAAGAATTTCATAAAATTCATACACTTTCAAAAGAACGAGATTATCTTTCAAAATAAAGCTTCTAAACAAAAGAGGAACACTGTTCTAAATTCGAACAATACTTTGATACCTTCTAAACAACGAATCTTCTTTTCACAGAAACACGTCTGTGTTTCTCACAAAAGCATTTCATGAAATTCATACATTTTCAAAAGAACGAGATTATCTTTCAAAGTAAACCTTCTAAGGGGAAGAGGAAAACTGTTCTAATTTCTTTTTTTTAACCCTAACCCTAACCCTAACCCTAACCCTAACCCTAACCCAAAACCTAATCCTAAACCCTAACCCTAACCCTAACCCTAACACTAACCCTAACCCTAACCGTAACCCTAACCCAAACCCTAACCGTAACCCTAACACTAACCCTAACACTAACCCTAACCATAAACCATAAACCCTAACCCTAACCCTAAACCCTAACCCAAACCCTAACCCTAACCCTAACCCTAAACCTAAACCTAAACCTAACCCTAACACTAACCCTAACCCTAAACCATAAACCCTAACCCTAACCCTAAACCCTAACCCAAATCCTAACCCTAATCCTAATCCTAAACCTAACCCTAACCCTTACCCTAACCCTAACCACTGTTCTAAATTCTAACAATACTTTGATACATCCCAAACATCGAAACTTATTTTCACACAATCACGTCTATGTTTCTTACAAAAGCATTTCATGAAATTCATACACTTTCAGATGAATGTGAATATCATTCAAAGATAAGCTTCTAAGGGGAAGAGGAACACTGTTCAAAAATTTTTTAACCCTAACCCTAACCCCTAAGCCTATCCCTTAGACTAACACTAACCCTAACCCAAACCCTAACCCTAATCCTAACACTAAACCTAACCCTAATCCCAAACCCTAACTCTAACCCTAACACTAACCATAAACCTAACCCTAACTCTAACCATAACCCTAAACCTAATCCTAAACCCTAACCCTAACCCAAATATTAACAGTAACACTAACCCTAACCCTAACTCAAAGCCTAACCCTAACCCTAACTCTAACCCTAAACCTAACCCTAACCCTAACACTAACCCTAACCCTAAACCATAAACCCTAACCCTAACCCTAAACCCTAACCCAAAACCTAACCCTAACCCTAACCCTAAACCTAACCCTAACACTAACCCAAACCCTAAACCCTAAACCCTAACCCTAACCCTAAACCCTAACCCAAACCCTAACCCTAACACTAATCCTAACCCTTACCATAACCCTAACCGTATTCTAAACCTAACCCTAACCCTAACCTTAACCCTAACCACTGTTCTAAATTCTAACAATACTTTGATACATCCCAAACAACGAAACTTCCTTTCACACAATCACGTCTATGTTTCTTACCAAAGCATTTCATGAAATTCATACTCTTTCAGATGAATGTGAATATCTTTCAAAGTAAAGCTTCTAAGGGGAAGAGGAACACTGTTCTCACTTCTAACAATACTTTGAAATATCCCAAACAATGAATCTTCTTCTCAGAGAAACACATGGGAGATTCTCACAAAAGCATTTCATGAAATTCATACACTTTCAGAATAATGAGATTATCTTTCAAAGTAAAGTTTCTAAGGGGAAGAGGAACGCTGTTCTCAATTCTAACAATACTTTGATACATCCCAAACAAGGAATCTTATTTTCACCGAAACACGTCTGTGTTTCTCACAAAAGCATTTCATGAAATTCATAAACTTTCAGATGAATGTGCAATCTCTCAAAGCAAAGTATCTAAACGGAAGAGGAACACTGTTCTAAATTCTAACAATACTTGATACATCCCAAACAATGAATCTTCTTTTCACAGAAACACTTCTGTGTTTCTCACAAAAGCATTTCATGAAATTCATACACTTTCAAATGAATGTGATTATCTTTCAAAGGAAAGCTTCAAAACGTAAGAGGAACACTGTTCTAAATTTTAACAATACTGTGAAACATCCCACACAACGAATCTTCTTTTCACACAATAACGTCTACGTTACTTATAAAAGCATTTCATGAAATTCATACACTTTCAGATGAATGTGAATATCTTTCAAAGTAAAGCTTCTAAGGGGAAGAGGAACACTGTTCTCAATTCTAACAATACTTTGAAATATCCCAAAAAATAAATCTTCTTTTCAGAGAAACACATGGGAGATTCTCACAAAAGCATTTCATGAAATTCATACACTTTCAGAAGAACAAGATTATCTTTCAAAGTAAAGTTTCTAAGTGGAAGAGGAACGCTGTTTTCAATTCTAACAATACTTTGATACATCCCAAACATTGAATCTTCTTTTCACCGAAACACGTCTATGTTTCTCACAAAAGCATTTCTTGAAATTCATAAACTTTCAAAAGAACGAGATTATCTTTCAAAGTAAAGTTTCTAAGGGGAAGAGGAACACTGTACTCAATTCTAACAATACTGTGATACATCCCAAACAATTAATCTTCTTTTCACAGAAACACGTCTGTGTTTCTCACAAAAGCATTTCATGAAATTCATACACTTTCAAAAGAACGAGATTATCTATCAAAGTAAAGCTTCTAAGGGGAAGAGTAACACTATTCTCAAATCTAACAATGTTTGATACATCCCAAACAACGAATCTTCTTTTCACAGAAACTCGTCTGTGTTTCTCACAAAAGCATTTCATGAAATTCATACACTTTCAGATGAATGTGAATATCTTTCAAAGTAAAGCTTCTAAGGGGAAGAGGAACACTGTTCTAAATTCTTTTTTTTAACCCTAACCCTAACCCTAACCCTAACCCTAAACCTTAACCCTAACCCAAACCCTAATCTAACACTAGCCCTAACCCTAAACCCTAATCCAAACCCTAACCATAACACTAAGCATAACACTAAACCTAACCCTAACCCTAAACCTAACCCTAAACCTAACCCTAACCCTAACCCTAACCCTAATCCTACACTAACCCTAACCCTAAATCTAAACGTAACCCTAACCACTGTTCTAAATTCTAACAATACTTTGATACATCCCAAAGTAAGAATCTTCTTTTCACAGAAACACGTCTGTGTTACTCACAAAAGCATTTCATGAAATTCATACACTTTCAGAATAACGAGATTATCTTTCAAAGTAAAGCTTCTAAGGGGAAGAGGAATGCTGTTCTCAATTCTAACAATACTTTGATACATCCCAAACAAGGAATCTTATTTTCACCGAAACACGTCTGTGTTTCTCACAAAAGCATTTCATGAAATTCATACACTTTCAGATGAATGTGCAATCTCTCAAAGCAAAGCATCTAAACGGAAGAGGAAAACTGTTCTAAATTCTAACAATACTTGATACATCCCAAACAACGAATCTTGTTTTCACAGAAACATGTCTGTGTTTCTCACAAAAGCATTTCATGAAATTCATACACTTTCAAATGAATGTGATTATCTTTCAAAGGAAAGCTTCAAAACGTAAGAGGAAAACTGTTCTCAATTTTAACAATACTGTGAAACATCCCACACAACGAATCTTCTTTTCACACAATCACGTCTACGTTACTTACAAAAGCATTTCATGAAATTCATAGACTTTCAAAAGAACGAGATTATCTTTCAAAGTAAAGCTTCTAAGGGGAAGAGGAACAATGTTCTCAATTCTAACAATACTTTGATACATCCCAAAAAACTAACCTTCTTTTCACAGAAACACGTCTGTGTTTCTCACAAAAGCATTTCATGAAATTCATACACTTTCAGATGAATGTGAATATCTCTCAAAGTAATGCATCTAAACGAAAGAGGAACACTGTTCTCAATTCTAACAATTCTTGATAAATCCCAAACAATGAATCATTTTTCACAGAAACACTTCTGTGTTTCTCACAAAAGCATTTCATGAAATTCATACACTTTCAAATGAACGTGATTATCTTTCAAAGTAAAGCTTCAAAACTTAAGAGGAACACTGTTCTCAATTTTAATAATACTGTGAAACTTCCCAAACAACGAATCTTCTTTTCACACAATCACGTCTACGTTACTTAAAAAAGCATTTCATGAAATTCATACACTTTCAGATGAATGTGAATATCTTTCAAAGTAAAGTTTCTAAGGGGCAGATGAACACTGTTCTCAATTCTAACAATACTTTGATACATGCCAAACAAAGAATCTTATTTTCACCGAAACACGTCTGTGTTACTCACAAAAGAATTTCATAAAATTCATACACTTTCAAAAGAACGAGATTATCTTTCAAAATAAAGCTTCTAAACAAAAGAGGAACACTGTTCTAAATTCGAACAATACTTTGATACCTTCTAAACAACGAATCTTCTTTTCACAGAAACACGTCTGTGTTTCTCACAAAAGCATTTCATGAAATTCATACATTTTCAAAAGAACGAGATTATCTTTCAAAGTAAACCTTCTAAGGGGAAGAGGAAAACTGTTCTAATTTCTTTTTTTTAACCCTAACCCTAACCCTAACCCTAACCCTAACCCAAAACCTAATCCTAAACCCTAACCCTAACCCTAACCGTAACACTAACCCTAACCCTAACCGTAACCCTAACCAAAACCCTAACCCTAACCCTAACACTAACCCTAACACTAACCCTAACCATAAACCATAAACCCTAACCCTAACCCTAAACCCTAACCCAAACCCTAACCCTAACCCTAACCCTAACCCTAAACCTAACCCTAACCCTAACACTAACCCTAACCCTAAACCATAAACCCTAACCCTAACCCTAAACCCTAACCCAAATCCTAACCCTAATCCTAATCCTAAACCTAACCCTAACCCTTACCCTAACCCTAACCACTGTTCTAAATTCTAACAATACTTTGATACATCCCAAACATCGAAACTTATTTTCACACAATCACGTCTATGTTTCTTACAAAAGCATTTCATGAAATGCATACACTTTCAGATGAATGTGAATATCATTCAAAGTAAAGCTTCTAAGGGGAAGAGGAACACTGTTCAAAAATTTTTTAACCCTAACCCTAACCCCTAAGCCTATCCCTTAGACTAACACTAACCCTAACCCAAACCCTAACCCTAATCCTAACACTAAACCTAACCCTAATCCCAAACCCTAACCCTAACCCTAACACTAACCATAAACCTAACCCTAAATCTAACCATAACCCTAAACCTAATCCTAAACCCTAACCCTAACCCAAATATTAACAGTAACCCTAACCCTAACCCTAACTCAAAGCCTAACCCTAACCCTAACTCTAACCCTAAACCTAACCCTAACCCTAACACTAACCCTAACCCTAAACCATAAACCCTAACCCTAACCCTAAACCCTAACCCAAAACCTAACCCTAACCCTAACCCTAACCCTAAACCTAACCCTAACACTAACCCAAACCCTAAACCCTAAACCCTAACCCTAACCCTAAACCCTAACCCAAACCCTAACCATAACACTAATCCTAACCCTTACCCTAACCCTAACCGTATTCTAAACCTAACCCTAACCCTAACCATAACCCTAACCACTGTTCTAAATTCTAAAAATACTTTGATACATCCCAAACAACGAAACTTCTTTTCACACAATCACGTCTATGTTTCTTACAAAAGCATTTCATGAAATTCATACACTTTCAGATGAATGTGAATATCTTTCAAAGTAAAGCATCTAAACGGAAGAGGAACACTGTTCTCAATTCAAACAATATTTTGATATATCCCAAACAATGAATCTTCTTCTCAGAGAAACACATAAGAGATTCTCACAAAAGCATTTCATGAAATTCATACACTTTCAGAATAACGAGATTATCTTTCAAAGTAAAGCTTCTAAGGGGAAGAGGAACGCTGTTCTCAATTCTAACAATACTTTGATACATCCCAAACAAGGAATCTTATTTTCACCGAAACACGTCTGTGTTTCTCACAAAAGCATTTCATGAAATTCATACACTTTCAGATGAATGTGCAATCTCTCAAAGCAAAGCATCTAAACGGAAGAGGAAAACTGTTCTAAATTCTAACAATACTTGATACATCCCAAACAACGAATCTTGTTTTCACAGAAACATGTCTGTGTTTCTCACAAAAGCATTTCATGAAATTCATACACTTTCAAATGAATGTGATTATCTTTCAAAGGAAAGCTTCAAAACGTAAGAGGAAAACTGTTCTCAATTTTAACAATACTGTGAAACATCCCACACAACGAATCTTCTTTTCACACAATCACGTCTACGTTACTTACAAAAGCATTTCATGAAATTCATAGACTTTCAAAAGAACGAGATTATCTTTCAAAGTAAAGCTTCTAAGGGGAAGAGGAACAATGTTCTCAATTCTAACAATACTTTGATACATCCCAAAAAACTAACCTTCTTTTCACAGAAACACGTCTGTGTTTCTCACAAAAGCATTTCATGAAATTCATACACTTTCAGATGAATGTGAATATCTCTCAAAGTAATGCATCTAAACGAAAGAGGAACACTGTTCTCAATTCTAACAATTCTTGATAAATCCCAAACAATGAATCATTTTTCACAGAAACACTTCTGTGTTTCTCACAAAAGCATTTCATGAAATTCATACACTTTCAAATGAACGTGATTATCTTTCAAAGTAAAGCTTCAAAACTTAAGAGGAACACTGTTCTCAATTTTAATAATACTGTGAAACATCCCACACAACGAATCTTCTTTTCACACAATCACGTCTACGTTACTTAAAAAAGCATTTCATGAAATTCATACACTTTCAGATGAATGTGAATATCTTTCAAAGTAAAGTTTCTAAGGGGGAGATGAACACTGTTCTCAATTCTAACAATACTTTGATACATCCCAAACAAAGAATCTTATTTTCACACAATCACGTCTGTGTTACTCACAAAAGAATTTCATAAAATTCATACACTTTCAAAAGAACGAGATTATCTTTCAAAATAAAGCTTCTAAACAAAAGAGGAACACTGTTCTAAATTCGAACAATACTTTGATACCTTCTAAACAACGAATCTTCTTTTCACAGAAACACGTCTGTGTTTCTCACAAAAGCATTTCATGAAATTCATACATTTTCAAAAGAACGAGATTATCTTTCAAAGTAAACCTTCTAAGGGGAAGAGGAAAACTGTTCTAATTTCTTTTTTTTAACCCTAACCCTAACCCTAACCCTAACCCTAACCCTAACCCAAAACCTAATCCTAAACCCTAACCCTAACCCTAACCCTAACACTAACCCTAACCCTAACCGTAACCCTAACCCAAACCCTAACCGTAACCCTAACACTAACCCTAACACTAACCCTAACCATAAACCATAAACCCTAACCCTAACCCTAAACCCTAACCCAAACCCTAACCCTAACCCTAACCCTAAACCTAAACCTAAACCTAACCCTAACACTAACCCTAACCCTAAACCATAAACCCTAACCCTAACCCTAAACCCTAACCCAAATCCTAACCCTAATCCTAATCCTAAACCTAACCCTAACCCTTACCCTAACCCTAACCACTGTTCTAAATTCTAACAATACTTTGATACATCCCAAACATCGAAACTTATTTTCACACAATCACGTCTATGTTTCTTACAAAAGCATTTCATGAAATTCATACACTTTCAGATGAATGTGAATATCATTCAAAGATAAGCTTCTAAGGGGAAGAGGAACACTGTTCAAAAATTTTTTAACCCTAACCCTAACCCCTAAGCCTATCCCTTAGACTAACACTAACCCTAACCCAAACCCTAACCCTAATCCTAACACTAAACCTAACCCTAATCCCAAACCCTAACTCTAACCCTAACACTAACCATAAACCTAACCCTAACTCTAACCATAACCCTAAACCTAATCCTAAACCCTAACCCTAACCCAAATATTAACAGTAACACTAACCCTAACCCTAACTCAAAGCCTAACCCTAACCCTAACTCTAACCCTAAACCTAACCCTAACCCTAACACTAACCCTAACCCTAAACCATAAACCCTAACCCTAACCCTAAACCCTAACCCAAAACCTAACCCTAACCCTAACCCTAAACCTAACCCTAACACTAACCCAAACCCTAAACCCTAAACCCTAACCCTAACCCTAAACCCTAACCCAAACCCTAACCCTAACACTAATCCTAACCCTTACCATAACCCTAACCGTATTCTAAACCTAACCCTAACCCTAACCTTAACCCTAACCACTGTTCTAAATTCTAACAATACTTTGATACATCCCAAACAACGAAACTTCCTTTCACACAATCACGTCTATGTTTCTTACCAAAGCATTTCATGAAATTCATACTCTTTCAGATGAATGTGAATATCTTTCAAAGTAAAGCTTCTAAGGGGAAGAGGAACACTGTTCTCACTTCTAACAATACTTTGAAATATCCCAAACAATGAATCTTCTTCTCAGAGAAACACATGGGAGATTCTCACAAAAGCATTTCATGAAATTCATACACTTTCAGAATAATGAGATTATCTTTCAAAGTAAAGTTTCTAAGGGGAAGAGGAACGCTGTTCTCAATTCTAACAATACTTTGATACATCCCAAACAAGGAATCTTATTTTCACCGAAACACGTCTGTGTTTCTCACAAAAGCATTTCATGAAATTCATAAACTTTCAGATGAATGTGCAATCTCTCAAAGCAAAGTATCTAAACGGAAGAGGAACACTGTTCTAAATTCTAACAATACTTGATACATCCCAAACAATGAATCTTCTTTTCACAGAAACACTTCTGTGTTTCTCACAAAAGCATTTCATGAAATTCATACACTTTCAAATGAATGTGATTATCTTTCAAAGGAAAGCTTCAAAACGTAAGAGGAACACTGTTCTAAATTTTAACAATACTGTGAAACATCCCACACAACGAATCTTCTTTTCACACAATAACGTCTACGTTACTTATAAAAGCATTTCATGAAATTCATACACTTTCAGATGAATGTGAATATCTTTCAAAGTAAAGCTTCTAAGGGGAAGAGGAACACTGTTCTCAATTCTAACAATACTTTGAAATATCCCAAAAAATAAATCTTCTTTTCAGAGAAACACATGGGAGATTCTCACAAAAGCATTTCATGAAATTCATACACTTTCAGAAGAACAAGATTATCTTTCAAAGTAAAGTTTCTAAGTGGAAGAGGAACGCTGTTTTCAATTCTAACAATACTTTGATACATCCCAAACATTGAATCTTCTTTTCACCGAAACACGTCTATGTTTCTCACAAAAGCATTTCATGAAATTCATAAACTTTCAAAAGAACGAGATTATCTTTCAAAGTAAAGTTTCTAAGGGGAAGAGGAACACTGTACTCAATTCTAACAATACTGTGATACATCCCAAACAATTAATCTTCTTTTCACAGAAACACGTCTGTGTTTCTCACAAAAGCATTTCATGAAATTCATACACTTTCAAAAGAACGAGATTATCTATCAAAGTAAAGCTTCTAAGGGGAAGAGTAACACTATTCTCAAATCTAACAATGTTTGATACATCCCAAACAACGAATCTTCTTTTCACAGAAACTCGTCTGTGTTTCTCACAAAAGCATTTCATGAAATTCATACACTTTCAGATGAATGTGAATATCTTTCAAAGTAAAGCTTCTAAGGGGAAGAGGAACACTGTTCTAAATTCTTTTTTTTAACCCTAACCCTAACCCTAACCCTAACCCTAAACCTTAACCCTAACCCAAACCCTAATCTAACACTAGCCCTAACCCTAAACCCTAATCCAAACCCTAACCATAACACTAAGCATAACACTAAACCTAACCCTAACCCTAAACCTAACCCTAAACCTAACCCTAACCCTAACCCTAACCCTAATCCTACACTAACCCTAACCCTAAATCTAAACGTAACCCTAACCACTGTTCTAAATTCTAACAATACTTTGATACATCCCAAAGTAAGAATCTTCTTTTCACAGAAACACGTCTGTGTTACTCACAAAAGCATTTCATGAAATTCATACACTTTCAGATGAATGTGAATATCTTTCAAAGTAAAGCTCCTAAACGGAAGAGGAACACTGTTCTCAATTCAAACAATACTTTGATATATCCCAAACAACGAATCTTCTTTTCTCTGAAACACGTCTGTGTTTCTCAGAAAAGCATTTCATGAAATTCATACAATTTCAGATGAACGTGATTATCATTCAAAGGAAAGCTTCAAAACGTAAGAGGAACACTGTTCTCAGTTCTAACAATACTGAGATACATCCCACACAACGAATCTTCTTTTCACACAATCACGTCTACGTTTCTTACAAAAGCATTTCATGAAATTCATACACTTTCAGATGAATGTGTATATCTTTCACAGTAAAGCTTCTAAACGGAAAAGAAACACTGTTCTCAATTCAAACAATACTTTGATATATCCCAAAAAATGAATCTTCTTTTCAGAGAAACACATGCGAGATTCTCACAAAAGCATATCCTGAAATTCATACACTTTCAGATGAATGTGAATATCATTCAAAGTAAATCTTCTAAGAGGAAGAGGAACACTGTTCTCAATTCTAACAATACTTTGATACATCCCAAACTACGAATCTTCTTTTCACAGAAACACATCTGTGTTTCTAACAAAAGCATTTCATGAAATTCATACACTTTCAGAAGAACGAGATTATCTTTCAAAGTAAAGCTTCTAAACGGAAGAGGAACACTGTTCTCAATTCAAACAATACTTTGATATATCCCAAAAAATGAATCTTCTTTTCAGAGAAACACATGCGAGATTCCCACAAAAGCATTTCCTGCAATTCATACACTTTAAGATGAATGTGAATATCTTTCAAAGTAAAGCTTCTAAGGGGAAGAGGAACACTGTTCAAAAATTTTTTAACCCTAACCCTAACCCCTAAGCCTATCCCTTAGACTAACACTAACCCTAACCCAAACCCTAACCCTAATCCTAACACTAAACCTAAGCCTAATCCCAAACCCTAACCCTAACCCTAACACTAAACATAAACCTAACCCTAACTCTAACCATAACCCTAAACCTAATCCTAAACCCTAACCCTAACCCAAATATTAACAGTAACCCTAACCCTAACCCTAACCCAAAGCCTAACCCTAACCCTAACCCTAACCCTAACCCTAAACCTAACCCTAACCCTAACACTAACCCTAACCCTAAACCATAAACCCTAACCCTAACCCTAAACCCTAACCCAAACCCTAACCCTAACCCTAACCCTAACCCTAACCCTAAACCTAACCCTAACACTAACCCAAACCCTAAACCCTAAACCCTAACCCTAACCCTAAACCCTAACCCAAACCCTAACCCTAACACTAATCCTAACCCTTACCATAACCCTAACCGTATTCTAAACCTAACCCTAACCCTAACCTTAACCCTAACCACTGTTCTAAATTCTAACAATACTTTAATACATCCCAAACAACGAAACTTCTTTTCACACAATCACGTCTATGTTTCTTACAAAAGCATTTCATGAAATTCATACACTTTCAGATGAATGTGAATATCTTTCAAAGTAAAGCTTCTAAGGGGAAGAGGAACACTGTTCTCACTTCTAACAATACTTTGAAATTTCCCAAACAATGAATCTTCTTCTCAGAGAAACACATGGGAGATTCTCACAAAAGCATTTCATGAAATTCATACACTTTCAGAATAACGAGATTATCTTTCAAAGTAAAGTTTCTAAGGGGAAGAGGAACGCTGTTCTCAATTCTAACAATACTTTGATACATCCCAAACAAGGAATCTTATTTTCACCGAAACACGTCTGTGTTTCTCACAAAAGCATTTCATGAAATTCATACACTTTCAGATGAATGTGCAATCTCTCAAAGCAAAGTATCTAAACGGAAGAGGAACACTGTTCTAAATTCTAACAATACTTGATACATCCCAAACAATGAATCTTCTTTTCACAGAAACACTTCTGTGTTTCTCACAAAAGCATTTCATGAAATACATACACGTTCAAATGAATGTGATTATCTTTCAAAGGAAAGCTTCAAAACGTAAGAGGAACACTGTTCTCAATTTTAACAATACTGTGAAACATCCCACACAACGAATCTTCTTTTCACACAATAACGTCTACGTTACTTATAAAAGCATTTCATGAAATTCATACACTTTCAGATGAATGTGAATATCTTTCAAAGTAAAGCTTCTAAGGGGAAGAGGAACACTGTTCTCAATTCTAACAATACTTTGAAATATCCCAAAAAATGAATCTTCTTTTCAGAGAAACACATGGGAGATTCTCACAAAAGCATTTCATGAAATTCATACACTTTCAGAAGAACGAGATTATCTTTCAAAGTAAAGTTTCTAAGTGGAAGAGGAACGCTGTTTTCAATTCTAACAATACTTTGATACATCCCAAACATTGAATCTTCTTTTCACCGAAACACGTCTATGTTTCTCACAAAAGCATTTCATGAAATTCATAAACTTTCAAAAGAACGAGATTATCTTTCAAAGTAAAGTTTCTAAGGGGAAGAGGAACACTGTTCTCAATTCTAACAATACTGTGATACATCCCAAACAATTAATCTTCTTTTCACAGAAACACGTCTGTGTTTCTCACAAAAGCATTTCATGAAATTCATACACTTTCAAAAGAACGAGATTATCTATCAAAGTAAAGCTTCTAAGGGGAAGAGTAACACTATTCTCAAATCTAACAATGTTTGATACATCCCAAACAACGAATCTTCTTTTCACAGAAACTCGTCTGTGTTTCTCACAAAAGCATTTCATGAAATTCATACACTTTCAGATGAATGTGAATATCTTTCAAAGTAAAGCTTCTAAGGGGAAGAGGAACACTGTTCTAAATTCTTTTTTTTAACCCTAACCCTAACCCTAACCCTAACCCTAAACCTTAACCCTAACCCAAACCCTAATCTAACACTAGCCCTAACCCTAAACCCTAATCCAAACCCTAACCATAACACTAAGCATAACACTAAACCTAACCCTAACCCTAAACCTAACCCTAAACCTAACCCTAACCCTAACCCTAACCCTAATCCTACACTAACCCTAACCCTAAATCTAAACGTAACCCTAACCACTGTTCTAAATTCTAACAATACTTTGATACATCCCAAAGTAAGAATCTTCTTTTCACAGAAACACGTCTGTGTTACTCACAAAAGCATTTCATGAAATTCATACACTTTCAGATGAATGTGAATATCTTTCAAAGTAAAGCTCCTAAACGGAAGAGGAACACTGTTCTCAATTCAAACAATACTTTGATATATCCCAAACAACGAATCTTCTTTTCTCTGAAACACGTCTGTATTCTCAGAAAAGCATTTCATGAAATTCATACAATTTCAGATGAACGTGATTATCATTCAAAGGAAAGCTTCAAAACGTAAGAGGAACACTGTTCTCAGTTCTAACAATACTGAGATACATCCCACACAACGAATCTTCTTTTCACACAATCACGTCTACGTTTCTTACAAAAGCATTTCATGAAATTCATACACTTTCAGATGAATGTGTATATCTTTCACAGTAAAGCTTCTAAACGGAAAAGACACTGTTCTCAATTCAAACAATACTTTGATATATCCCAAAAAATGAATCTTCTTTTCAGAGAAACACATGCGAGATTCTCACAAAAGCATATCCTGAAATTCATACACTTTCAGATGAATGTGAATATCATTCAAAGTAAATCTTCTAAGAGGAAGAGGAACACTGTTCTCAATTCTAACAATACTTTGATACATCCCAAACTACGAATCTTCTTTTCACAGAAACACATCTGTGTTTCTAACAAAAGCATTTCATGAAATTCATACACTTTCAGAAGAACGAGATTATCTTTCAAAGTAAAGCTTCTAAACGGAAGAGGAACACTGTTCTCAATTCAAACAATACTTTGATATATCCCAAAAAATGAATCTTCTTTTCAGAGAAACACATGCGAGATTCCCACAAAAGCATTTCCTGCAATTCATACACTTTAAGATGAATGTGAATATCTTTCAAAGTAAAGCTTCTAAGGGGAAGAGGAACACTGTTCAAAAATTTTTTAACCCTAACCCTAACCCCTAAGCCTATCCCTTAGACTAACACTAACCCTAACCCAAACCCTAACCCTAATCCTAACACTAAACCTAAGCCTAATCCCAAACCCTAACCCTAACCCTAACACTAAACATAAACCTAACCCTAACTCTAACCATAACCCTAAACCTAATCCTAAACCCTAACCCTAACCCAAATATTAACAGTAACCCTAACCCTAACCCTAACCCAAAGCCTAACCCTAACCCTAACCCTAACCCTAACCCTAAACCTAACCCTAACCCTAACACTAACCCTAACCCTAAACCATAAACCCTAACCCTAACCCTAAACCCTAACCCAAACCCTAACCCTAACCCTAACCCTAACCCTAACCCTAAACCTAACCCTAACACTAACCCAAACCCTAAACCCTAAACCCTAACCCTAACCCTAAACCCTAACCCAAACCCTAACCCTAACACTAATCCTAACCCTTACCATAACCCTAACCGTATTCTAAACCTAACCCTAACCCTAACCTTAACCCTAACCACTGTTCTAAATTCTAACAATACTTTAATACATCCCAAACAACGAAACTTCTTTTCACACAATCACGTCTATGTTTCTTACAAAAGCATTTCATGAAATTCATACACTTTCAGATGAATGTGAATATCTTTCAAAGTAAAGCTTCTAAGGGGAAGAGGAACACTGTTCTCACTTCTAACAATACTTTGAAATTTCCCAAACAATGAATCTTCTTCTCAGAGAAACACATGGGAGATTCTCACAAAAGCATTTCATGAAATTCATACACTTTCAGAATAACGAGATTATCTTTCAAAGTAAAGTTTCTAAGGGGAAGAGGAACGCTGTTCTCAATTCTAACAATACTTTGATACATCCCAAACAAGGAATCTTATTTTCACCGAAACACGTCTGTGTTTCTCACAAAAGCATTTCATGAAATTCATACACTTTCAGATGAATGTGCAATCTCTCAAAGCAAAGTATCTAAACGGAAGAGGAACACTGTTCTAAATTCTAACAATACTTGATACATCCCAAACAATGAATCTTCTTTTCACAGAAACACTTCTGTGTTTCTCACAAAAGCATTTCATGAAATACATACACGTTCAAATGAATGTGATTATCTTTCAAAGGAAAGCTTCAAAACGTAAGAGGAACACTGTTCTCAATTTTAACAATACTGTGAAACATCCCACACAACGAATCTTCTTTTCACACAATAACGTCTACGTTACTTATAAAAGCATTTCATGAAATTCATACACTTTCAGATGAATGTGAATATCTTTCAAAGTAAAGCTTCTAAGGGGAAGAGGAACACTGTTCTCAATTCTAACAATACTTTGAAATATCCCAAAAAATGAATCTTCTTTTCAGAGAAACACATGGGAGATTCTCACAAAAGCATTTCATGAAATTCATACACTTTCAGAAGAACGAGATTATCTTTCAAAGTAAAGTTTCTAAGTGGAAGAGGAACGCTGTTTTCAATTCTAACAATACTTTGATACATCCCAAACATTGAATCTTCTTTTCACCGAAACACGTCTATGTTTCTCACAAAAGCATTTCATGAAATTCATAAACTTTCAAAAGAACGAGATTATCTTTCAAAGTAAAGTTTCTAAGGGGAAGAGGAACACTGTTCTCAATTCTAACAATACTGTGATACATCCCAAACAATTAATCTTCTTTTCACAGAAACACGTCTGTGTTTCTCACAAAAGCATTTCATGAAATTCATACACTTTCAAAAGAACGAGATTATCTATCAAAGTAAAGCTTCTAAGGGGAAGAGTAACACTATTCTCAAATCTAACAATGTTTGATACATCCCAAACAACGAATCTTCTTTTCACAGAAACTCGTCTGTGTTTCTCACAAAAGCATTTCATGAAATTCATACACTTTCAGATGAATGTGAATATCTTTCAAAGTAAAGCTTCTAAGGGGAAGAGGAACACTGTTCTAAATTCTTTTTTTTAACCCTAACCCTAACCCTAACCCTAACCCTAAACCTTAACCCTAACCCAAACCCTAATCTAACACTAGCCCTAACCCTAAACCCTAATCCAAACCCTAACCATAACACTAAGCATAACACTAAACCTAACCCTAACCCTAAACCTAACCCTAAACCTAACCCTAACCCTAACCCTAACCCTAATCCTACACTAACCCTAACCCTAAATCTAAACGTAACCCTAACCACTGTTCTAAATTCTAACAATACTTTGATACATCCCAAAGTAAGAATCTTCTTTTCACAGAAACACGTCTGTGTTACTCACAAAAGCATTTCATGAAATTCATACACTTTCAGATGAATGTGAATATCTTTCAAAGTAAAGCTCCTAAACGGAAGAGGAACACTGTTCTCAATTCAAACAATACTTTGATATATCCCAAACAACGAATCTTCTTTTCTCTGAAACACGTCTGTATTCTCAGAAAAGCATTTCATGAAATTCATACAATTTCAGATGAACGTGATTATCATTCAAAGGAAAGCTTCAAAACGTAAGAGGAACACTGTTCTCAGTTCTAACAATACTGAGATACATCCCACACAACGAATCTTCTTTTCACACAATCACGTCTACGTTTCTTACAAAAGCATTTCATGAAATTCATACACTTTCAGATGAATGTGTATATCTTTCACAGTAAAGCTTCTAAACGGAAAAGACACTGTTCTCAATTCAAACAATACTTTGATATATCCCAAAAAATGAATCTTCTTTTCAGAGAAACACATGCGAGATTCTCACAAAAGCATATCCTGAAATTCATACACTTTCAGATGAATGTGAATATCATTCAAAGTAAATCTTCTAAGAGGAAGAGGAACACTGTTCTCAATTCTAACAATACTTTGATACATCCCAAACTACGAATCTTCTTTTCACAGAAACACATCTGTGTTTCTAACAAAAGCATTTCATGAAATTCATACACTTTCAGAAGAACGAGATTATCTTTCAAAGTAAAGCTTCTAAACGGAAGAGGAACACTGTTCTCAATTCAAACAATACTTTGATATATCCCAAAAAATGAATCTTCTTTTCAGAAAAACACATGCGAGATTCCCACAAAAGCATTTCCTGCAATTCATACACTTTAAGATGAATGTGAATATCTTTCAAAGTAAAGCTTCTAAGGGGAAGAGGAACACTGTTCAAAAATTTTTTAACCCTAACCCTAACCCCTAAGCCTATCCCTTAGACTAACACTAACCCTAACCCAAACCCTAACCCTAATCCTAACACTAAACCTAAGCCTAATCCCAAACCCTAACCCTAACCCTAACACTAAACATAAACCTAACCCTAACTCTAACCATAACCCTAAACCTAATCCTAAACCCTAACCCTAACCCAAATATTAACAGTAACCCTAACCCTAACCCTAACCCAAAGCCTAACCCTAACCCTAACCCTAACCCTAACCCTAAACCTAACCCTAACCCTAACACTAACCCTAACCCTAAACCATAAACCCTAACCCTAACCCTAAACCCTAACCCAAACCCTAACCCTAACCCTAACCCTAACCCTAACCCTAAACCTAACCCTAACACTAACCCAAACCCTAAACCCTACACCCTAACCCTAACCCTAAACCCTAACCCAAACCCTAACCCTAACACTAATCCTAACCCTTACCATAACCCTAACCGTATTCTAAACCTAACCCTAACCCTAACCTTAACCCTAACCACTGTTCTAAATTCTAACAATACTTTAATACATCCCAAACAACGAAACTTCTTTTCACACAATCACGTCTATGTTTCTTACAAAAGCATTTCATGAAATTCATACACTTTCAGATGAATGTGAATATCTTTCAAAGTAAAGCTTCTAAGGGGAAGAGGAACACTGTTCTCACTTCTAACAATACTTTGAAATTTCCCAAACAATGAATCTTCTTCTCAGAGAAACACATGGGAGATTCTCACAAAAGCATTTCATGAAATTCATACACTTTCAGAATAACGAGATTATCTTTCAAAGTAAAGTTTCTAAGGGGAAGAGGAACGCTGTTCTCAATTCTAACAATACTTTGATACATCCCAAACAAGGAATCTTATTTTCACCGAAACACGTCTGTGTTTCTCACAAAAGCATTTCATGAAATTCATACACTTTCAGATGAATGTGCAATCTCTCAAAGCAAAGTATCTAAACGGAAGAGGAACACTGTTCTAAATTCTAACAATACTTGATACATCCCAAACAATGAATCTTCTTTTCACAGAAACACTTCTGTGTTTCTCACAAAAGCATTTCATGAAATACATACACTTTCAAATGAATGTGATTATCTTTCAAAGGAAAGCTTCAAAACGTAAGAGGAACACTGTTCTCAAGTTTAACAATACTGTGAAACATCCCACACAACGAATCTTCTTTTCACACAATAACGTCTACGTTACTTATAAAAGCATTTCATGAAATTCATACACTTTCAGATGAATGTGAATATCTTTCAAAGTAAAGCTTCTAAGGGGAAGAGGAACACTGTTCTCAATTCTAACAATACTTTGAAATATCCCAAAAAATGAATCTTCTTTTCAGAGAAACACATGGGAGATTCTCACAAAAGCATTTCATGAAATTCATACACTTTCAGAAGAACGAGATTATCTTTCAAAGTAAAGTTTCTAAGTGGAAGAGGAACGCTGTTTTCAATTCTAACAATACTTTGATACATCCCAAACATTGAATCTTCTTTTCACCGAAACACGTCTATGTTTCTCACAAAAGCATTTCATGAAATTCATACACTTTCAAAAGGACGAGATTATCTTTCAAAGTAAAGTTTCTAAGGGGAAGAGGAACACTTTTCTCAATTCTAACAATACTGTGATACATCTCAAACAATTAATCTTCTTTTCACAGAAACACGTCTGTGTTTCTCACAAAAGCATTTCATGAAATTCATACACTTTCAAAATAACGAGATTATCTATCAAAGTAAAGCTTCTAAGGGGAAGAGTAACACTATTCTCAAATCTAACAATGTTTGATACATCCCAAACAACGAATCTTCTTTTCACAGAAACACGTCTGTGTTACTCACAAAAGCATTTCATGAAATTCATACACTTTCAGATGAATGTGAATATCTTTCAAAGTAAAGCTTCTAAGGGGAAGAGGAACACTGTTCTAAATTCTTTTTTTTAACCCTAACCCTAACCCTAACCGTAACCCTAAACCTTAACCCTAACCCTAACCCTAATCTAACACTAGCCCTAACCCTAAACCCTAATCCTAACCCTAACCATAACACTAAGCATAATACTAAACCTAACCCTAAACCTAAACCTAACCCTAAACCTAACCCTAACCCTAACCCTAACCCTAATCCTACACTAACCCTAACCCTAAATCTAAACGTAACCCTAACCACTGTTCTAAATTCTAACAATACTTTGATACATCCCAAAGTAAGAATCTTCTTTTCACAGAAACACGTCTGTGTTACTCACAAAAGCATTTCATGAAATTCATACACTTTCAGATGAATGTGAATATCTTTCAAAGTAAAGCTCCTAAACGGAAGAGGAACACTGTTCTCAATTCAAACAATACTTTGATATATCCCAAACAACGAATCTTCTTTTCCCTGAAACACGTCTGTGTTTCTCAGAAAAGCATTTCATGAAATTCATACAATTTCAGATGAACGTGATTATCATTCAAAGGAAAGCTTCAAAACGTAAGAGGAACACTGTTCTCAGTTCTAACAATACTGAGATACATCCCACACAACGAATCTTCTTTTCACACAATCACGTCTACGTTTCTTACAAAAGCATTTCATGAAATTCATACACTTTCAGATGAATGTGAATATCTTTCAAAGTAAAGCTTCTAAGGGGAAGAGGAACACTGTTCTCAATTCTAACAATACTTTGAAATATCCCAAAAAATGAATCTTCTTTTCAGAGAAAAACATGCGAGATTCTCACAAAAGCATATCCTGAAATTCATACACTTTCAGATGAATGTGAATATCATTCAATGTAAATCTTCTAAGAGGAAGAGGAACACTGTTCTCAATTCTAACAATACTTTGATACATCCCAAACTACGAATCTTCTTTTCACAGAAACACATCTGTGTTTCTAACAAAAGCATTTCATGAAATTCATACACTTTCAGAAGAACGAGATTATCTTTCAAAGTAAAGCTTCTAAACGGAAGAGGAACACTGTTCTCAATTCAAACAATACTTTGATATATCCCAAAAAATGAATCTTCTTTTCAGAGAAACACATGCGAGATTCCCACAAAAGCATTTCCTGCAATTCATACACTTTAAGATGAATGTGAATATCTTTCAAAGTAAAGCTTCTAAGGGGAAGAGGAACACTGTTCAAAAATTTTTTAACCCTAACCCTAACCCCTAAGCCTATCCCTTAGACTAACACTAACCCTAACCCAAACCCTAACCCTAATCCTAACACTAAACCTAAGCCTAATCCCAAACCCTAACCCTAACCCTAACACTAACCATAAACCTAACCCTAACTCTAACCATAACCCTAAACCTAATCCTAAACCCTAACCCTAACCCAAATATTAACAGTAACCCTAACCCTAACCCTAACCCAAAGCCTAACCCTAACCCTAACCCTAACCCTAACCCTAACCCTAAACCTAACCCTAACCCTAACACTAACCCTAACCCTAAACCATAAACCCTAACCCTAACCCTAAACCCTAACCCAAACCCTAACCCTAACCCTAACCCTAACCCTAAACCTAACCCTAACACTAACCCAAACCCTAAACCCTAAACCCTAACCCTAACCCTAAACCCTAACCCAAACCCTAACCCTAACACTAATCCTAACCCTTACCATAACCCTAACCGTATTCTAAACCTAACCCTAACCCTAACCTTAACCCTAACCACTGTTTTAAATTCTAACAATACTTTGATACATCCCAAACAACGAAACTTCTTTTCACACAATCACGTCTATGTTTCTTACAAAAGCATTTCATGAAATTCATACACTTTCAGATGAATGTGAATATCTTTCAAAGTAAAGCTTCTAAGGGGAAGAGGAACACTGTTCTCACTTCTAACAATACTTTGAAATTTCCCAAACAATGAATCTTCTTCTCAGAGAAACACATGGGAGATTCTCACAAAAGCATTTCATGAAATTCATACACTTTCAGAATAACGAGATTATCTTTCAAAGTAAAGTTTCTAAGGGGAAGAGGAACGCTGTTCTCAATTCTAACAATACTTTGATACATCCCAAACAAGGAATCTTATTTTCACCGAAACACGTCTGTGTTTCTCACAAAAGCATTTCATGAAATTCATAAACTTTCAGATGAATGTGCAATCTCTCAAAGCAAAGTATCTAAACGGAAGAGGAACACTGTTCTAAATTCTAACAATACTTGATACATCCCAAACAATGAATCTTCTTTTCACAGAAACACTTCTGTGTTTCTCACAAAAGCATTTCATGAAATACATACACTTTCAAATGAATGTGATTATCTTTCAAAGGAAAGCTTCAAAACGTAAGAGGAACACTGTTCTCAATTTTAACAATACTGTGAAACATCCCACACAATGAATCTTCTTTTCACACAATAACGTCTACGTTACTTATAAAAGCATTTCATGAAATTCATACACTTTCAGATGAATGTGAATATCTTTCAAAGTAAAGCTTCTAAGGGGAAGAGGAACACTGTTCTCAATTCTAACAATACTTTGAAATATCCCAAAAAATGAATCTTCTTTTCAGAGAAACACATGGGAGATTCTCACAAAAGCATTTCATGAAATTCATACACTTTCAGAAGAACGAGATTATCTTTCAAAGTAAAGTTTCTAAGTGGAAGAGGAACGCTGTTTTCAATTCTAACAATACTTTGATACATCCCAAACATTGAATCTTCTTTTCACCGAAACACATCTATGTTTCTCACAAAAGCATTTCATGAAATTCATACACTTTCAAAAGAACGAGATTATCTTTCAAAGTAAAGTTTCTAAGGGGAAGAGGAACACTTTTCTCAATTCTAACAATACTGTGATACATCCCAAACAATTAATCTTCTTTTCACAGAAACACGTCTGTGTTTCTCACAAAAGCATTTCATGAAATTCATACACTTTCAAAAGAACGAGATTATCTATCAAAGTAAAGCTTCTAAGGGGAAGAGTAACACTATTCTCAAATCTAACAATGTTTGATACATCCCAAACAACGAATCTTCTTTTCACAGAAACACGTCTGTGTTACTCACAAAAGCATTTCATGAAATTCATACACTTTCAGATGAATGTGAATATCTTTCAAAGTAAAGCTTATAAGGGGAAGAGGAATACTGTTCTAAATTCTTTTTTTTAACCCTAACCCTAACCCTAACCCTAACCCTAAACCTTAACCCTAACCCTAACCCTAATCTAACACTAGCCCTAACCCTGAACCCTAATCCTAACCCTAACCATAACACTAACCATAACACTAAACCTAACCCTAACCCTAAACCTAACCCTAAACCTAACCCTAACCCTAACCCTAACCCTAATCCTACACTAACCCTAACCCTAACCCTAAACGTAACCCTAACCACTGTTCTAAATTCTAACAATACTTTGATACATCCCAAAGTAAGAATCTTCTTTTCACAGAAACACGTCTGTGTTACTCACAAAAGCATTTCATGAAATTCATACACTTTCAGATGAATGTGAATATCTTTCAAAGTAAAGCTCCTAAACGGAAGAGGAACACTGTTCTCAATTCAAACAATACTTTGATATATCCCAAACAACGAATCTTCTTTTCCCTGAAACACGTCTGTGTTTCTCAGAAAAGCATTTCATGAAATTCATACACTTCAAATGAACGTGATTATCGTTCAAAGGAAAGCTTCAAAACGTAAGAGGAACACTGTTCTCAGTTCTAACAATACTGAGATACATCCCACACAACGAATCTTCTTTTCACACAATCACGTCTACGTTTCTTACAAAAGCATTTCATGAAATTCATACACTTTCAGATGAATGTGTATATCTTTCACAGTAAAGCTTCTAAACGGAAAAGAAACACTGTTCTCAATTCAAACAATACTTTGATATATCCCAAAAAATGAATCTTCTTTTCAGAGAAACACATGCGAGATTCTCACAAAAGCATATCCTGAAATTCATACACTTTCAGATGAATGTGAATATCATTCAAAGTAAATCTTCTAAGAGGAAGAGGAACACTGTTCTCAATTCTAACAATACTTTGATACATCCCAAACTACGAATCTTCTTTTCACAGAAACACATCTGTGTTTCTCACAAAAGATTTAATGAAATTCATACACTTTCAAAAGAACGAGATTATCTTTAAAAGTAAAGCTTCTAAGGGGAAGAGGAACACTGTTCTCAATTCTAACAATACCTTGATACATCCCAAACAACGAATCTTCTTTTCCCTGAAACACGTCTGTGTTACTCACAAAAGCATTTCATGAAATTCATACACTTTCAAAAGAACGAGACAATCTTTCAAAGTAAAACTTATAAGGGGAAGAGGAACACTGTTCTAAATTCTTTTTTTTAAGCCTAACCCTAACCCTAACCCTAACCATAACCCTAACCCTAACCCTAAACCTAAACCTAACCATAAACCTAACCCAAACACTAACCCTAACCCTAACCCTAACTCTAAACCTAACCCTAACCCTAAACCTACCCTAACCCTAACCCTTACCCTACCATAACCCTAACCCTAACCCTAACTCTAACCCTAACCTTAACCCTAACCCTAACCCTACCCTAACCCTAACCCTAAACCTAACCCTAACCACTGTTCAAAAATCTAACAATACTTTGATACATCCCAAATAACGAATCTTATTTTCACAGAAACATGTCTGTGTTTCTCAGAAAATCATTTCATGAAATTTATACACTTTCAAATGAACGTGATTATCGTTCAAAGGAAAGCTTCAAAACGTAAGAGGAACACTGTTCTCAGTTCTAACAATACTGAGATACATCCCACAAAACGAATCTTCTTTTCACACAATCACGTCTACGTTTCTTACAAAAGCATTTCTTGAAATTCATACACTTTCAGATGAATGTGAATATCTTTCAAAGTAAAGCTTCTAAGGGGAAGAGGAACACTGTTCTCAATTCTAACAATACTTTGATCCATCCTAAACTACGAATCATCTTTTCACAGAAACACATCTGTGTTTCTCACAAAAGCATTTCATGAAATTCATACACTTTCAAAAGAAAGAGATTATCTTTCAAAGTAAAGCTTCTAAGGGGAAGAGGAACATTGTTCTCAATTCTAACAATACCTTGATACATCCCAAACAACGAATCTTCTTTTCCCTGAAACACGTCTGTGTTACTCACAAAAGCATTTCATGAAATTCATACACTTTCAAAAGAACGAGACAATCTTTCAAAGTAAATCTTCTAAGGGGAAGAGGAACACTGTTCTAAATTCTTTTTTTTAACCCTAACCCTAACCCTAACCCTAACCCTAACCCTAACCCTAAACCTAAACCTAACCCTAACCATAAACCTAACCCTAACCCTAACCCTAACCCTAACCCTAAACCTAACCCTAACCCTAACCCTAACCCTAACCACTGTTCTAAATTCTAACAATACTTTGATACATCCCAAATAACGAATCTTCTTTTCACAGAAACACGTCTGTGTTTCTCACAAAAGCATTTCATGAAATTCATACACTTCAAATGAACGTGATTATCGTTCAAAGAAAGCTTCAAAACGTAAGAGGAACACCGTTCTCAGTTCTAACAATACTGAGATACATCCCACACAACGAATCTTCTTTTGACACAATCACGTCTACGTTTCTTACAAAAGCATTTCCTGAAATTCATACACTTTCAGATGAATGTGAATATCTTTCAAAGTAAAGCTTCTAAATGGAAGAGGAACACTGTTCTCAATTCAAACAATACTTTGATATATTCCAAACAATGAATCTTCTTTTCAGAGAAACACTTGCGAGATTCTCAAAAAGTATTTCCTGAAATTCATACACTTTCAGATGAATGTGAATATTTTTCAAAGTAAAGCTTCTAAGTAGAAGAGGAACACTCTTCTCAATTCTAACAATACTTTGATCCATCCCAAACAACGAATCTTCATTCACAGAAACACATTTGTGTTTCTCACAAAAGCATTTCATGAAATTCATACACTTTCAAAAGAACGAGATTATCTTTCAAAGTAAAGCTTCTAAGGAAAAGAGGAACACTGTTCTCAATTCTAACAATAATGTGAAACATCCCACACAACGAATCTTCTTTTCACACAATCACGTCTACGTTTCTTACAAAAGCATTTCAAGAATTCATACACTTTCAGATGAATGTGAATATCTTTCAAAGTAAAGCTTCTAAACAGAAGAGGAACACTGTTCTCAATTCTAACAATACTTTGCTATATCCCAAACAATGAATCTTCCTTTCAGAAAAACACATGCGAGATTCTCAAAAAACCATTTCTTGAAATTCATACACTTTCAAATGAATGTGAATATCTTTCAAAGTAAAGCTTCTAAGGGGAAGAGGAACACTGTTCTCAATTCTAACATTAATTTGATACATCCCAAACAACGAATCTTCTTTTCACAGAAACACGTCTGTGTTTCTCAGAAAAGCATTTCATGAAATTCATACACTTTCAAATGAACCTTATTATCTTTCATAGGAAAGCTTCAAAACATAAGAGGAAAACTGTTCTCAATTCTAACAATAGTGTGATACATCCCACACAACGAACGTGTTTTTCACACAAACACGTCTACGTTTCTTACAAAAGCATTTCATGAATTTCATACACGTTCAGATGAATGTGAATATCTTTCAAAGTAAAGCTTCTAAGGGGAAGAGGAACACTGTTCTCAATTCTAACAATACTTTGATACATCGCAAACAATGAATCTTCTTTTCACATAAAGTCATCTGTTTTTCTCACAAAAGCATTTCATGAAATTCATAAAATTTCAAAAGAACCTGATTATCTTTCAAAGTAAAGCTTCTAAGGGGAAGAGGAACACTGTTCTCAATTCTAACAATACTTTGATACATCCCAAACAACGAATCTTCTTTTCACATAAAGTCGTCTGTGTTTCCCCCAAAAAGCATTTCATGAAATTCATACACTTTCAAAAGAACGAGACTATCTTTCAAAGTAAAGCTTCTATGGGGAGGAGGAACATTGTTCTAAATTATTTTTTTTAACCCTAACATTAACCCTAACCCTAAACCTAACCCTTACCCTAACCGTAACCCTAACCCTAACCCTAACCCTAACCCTAACCCTAAACCAAACCCTAACCCTAAACCTAACTCTAACCCTAAACCTAACCCTAACCCTAACCCTAACCCTAAATCCTAACCCTCACCCTAACCCTAAAACTAACCCTAACCCGAAACCCTAACCCTAACCCTAACCCTAAACACTAACCCTAACCCTAACCCTAACCCTATCCTAACCCTAACAGTAACCCTAACCCTAACCCTAACCACTGTTCTAAATTCTAACAATACTTTGATACATCCCAAATAACGAATCTTCTTTTCACAGAAACACGTCTGTGTTTCTCACAAAAGCATTTCATGAATTTAATACACTTTCAAATGAACGTGATTATCGTTCAAAGGAAAGATTCAAAACATAAGAGGAACACTGTTCTCAGTTCTAACAATACTGAGATACATCCAACACAACGAATCTTCTTTTCACACAATCACGTCTACATTTCTTACAAAAGTATTTCATAAAATTCATACACTTTCAAATGAAAGTGATTATCTTTCAAAGTAAATCTTCCAAACGTAAGAGGAACACGGTTCTCTATTCTAATAACACTGTGAAACATCCCACACAACGAATCTTCTTTTCACACAATCACGTCTACGTTTCTTACAAAAGCATTCCATGAAATTCATACACTTTCAGAAGAATGTGAATATCTCTCAAAGTAAAGCGTCTAAACAGAATAAGAACACTGTTCTCAATTCTAACAATACTTTGATATATCCCAAACAATGAATCTTCTTTTCAGAGAAACACATGGGAGATTCTCACAAAAGAATTTCATGAAATTCATACACTTTCAGATGAATGTGAATAACTTTCAAAGTAAAGCTTCTAAGGGGAAGACGAACACTGTTCTAAATTCTTTTTATTAACTTTAACCCTAACCCTAAACCCTAACCCTAACCCTAACCCTAAACCTAACCCTAACCCTAACCCTAACCATAACTCTAAACCTAACCCTAAACCCTAACCCTAACCCTAACCCTAACCCAAAACCTAACCCTAACGCTAACCCTAACCCTAAACCTAACCCTAACCCTAACCCTAACACTAAGGCTAACCCTAACTCTAACCCTAATCCTAACCCTAACCCTACCCTAACCCTTACCCTAACCCTAAATCTAAATCTAACCCTAACCACTGTTCTAAATTCTAACAATACTTTGATACATCCCAAATAACGAATCTTCTTTTCAGAGAAACACAAGCGCGATTCTCACAAAAGCATTTCATGAAATTCATACACTTTCAGATGAATGTGAATATCTTTCAAAGTAAAGCTTCTAATCGGAAGAGGAACACTGTTCTCAATTCAAACAATACTTTGGTACATCCCAAACAATGAATCTTCTTTTCACAGAAACACGTCCATTTTTTTCACAAAAGCATTTCATAAAATCCATACACATTCAAAAGAACGAGATTATCTTTCAAAGTAAAGCTTCTACAGAGTGGGGGAACACTGGTCTCACTTCTAACAATACTTTATTATATCCCTAACTATGAAACTTCTTTTCAGAGAAACACATGGGAGATTATCACCATAGCATTTCATGAAATTCATACAATTTCAGATGAATGTGAATATCTTTCAAAGTAAAGCGTCTAAGGGGAAGAGGAACACTGTTCTCAATTATAACAATACTTTGATACATCCCAAACTACGAATCTTCTTTTCAGAGAAAAACATCTGTGTTTCTCACAAAAGCATTTCATGAAATCATACGCTTTCAAAAGAACGAGGTTATCTTTCAAAGTAAAGATTCTAAACGAAAGAGGAACACTGTTCTCAATTCTAACAATTCTTTGATACATCACAAAAAACGAATCTTCATTTCACAGAAACACGTCCGTGTTTCTCACAAAAGCATTTCATGAAATTCATACACTTTCACAATAACGAGATTTACTTTCAAAGTAAAGCTTCTAAGGGGAAGAGGAACACTGTTCTCAATTCTAACAATACTTTGATATATCCCAAACAATGAATCTTCTTTTCAGAGAAACACAAGCGAGATTCTCACAAAAGCATTTCCTGAAATTCATACACTTTCAGATGAAAATGAATATCTTTCAAAGTAACGCTTTTAAATGGCTGAGGAACACTGTTCTCAATTCTAACAATACTTTGATACATCCCAAACAACGAAACTTCTTTTCTCAGAAATACTTCTCTGTTTCACACAAAAGCATTTCATGAAATTCATACACTTTCAAATGAACGTGATTATATTTCAAAGTAAAGCCTCAAAATGTAAGAGGAACACTGCTCTCAATCTAACAATACTGTGAAACATCCCACACAACGAAACTTCTTTTCACACAATCACGTCTACGTTTCTTACAAAAGCATTTCATAAAATTCATACACTTTCAGATGAATGTGAATATCTTTCAAAGTAAAGCTTCTAAACGGAAGAGGAACACTGTTCTCAATTCTAACATTAATTTGATACATCCCAAACAACGAATCTTCTTTTCACAAAAACACGTCTGTGTTTCTCAGAAAAGCATGTCATGAAATTCAAACACTTTCAAAAGATTGAGATTATCTTTCAAAGTAAAGCTTCTAAGGGTAAGAGGAACACTGATCTCAATTCTAACAATACTTTGATACATCTGAAACAATGAATCCTCTTTTCACCGAAACACGTCTGTGTTTCTCACAAAAGCATTTCCTGAAATTCATACACTTTCAGATGAATGTGAAAATCTTTCAAAGTAAAGCTTCTAAGGGAAAGAGGAACACTGTTCTCAATTTTAACAATTCCTTGATACATCCCAAACAACGAACTTCTTTTCCCCGATACACGACAGTTTTACTCACAAAAGCATTTCATGAAATTCATACACTTTCAAAAGAACGAGACTATCTTTCAAACTAAAGCTTCTAAGGGGAAGAGGAACACTTTTCTAAATTCTTTTTTTTTAACCCTAACCCTAACCCTAACACTAACCCTAACCCTAACCCTAACCATAAAACTAACCCTAACCCTAACCCTAACCGTAACCCAAACCCTAAACCTAACCCTAACCAGAAACCTAACCCTAACCCTAACCCTAACCCTAAACCTAACCCTAAACCCTAACCCTAATCCTAACCCTAAACCTAACCCTAACCCTAACACTAACCCTAACCTTAACACAAACCCTTACCCTAACTGAAACCCTGACCCTAACCCTAACCCTAACTCTAACCCTAACCCTAACCCTAACCTAACCCTAACCCTAACCCTAACCCTAACCCTAAACCTAACCCTATTCCCTAACCCTAACCCTAACCCTACCCTAAACCTAACCCTAACCCTAACCCTATCCCTAACACTAACCCTAACACTAACCACTGTTCTAAATTCTAACAACACTTTGATACATCCCAAATAACGAATCTTCTTTTCACCAACACGTCTGTGTTTCTCAGAAAAGCATTTCATGAAATTCATACACTTTCAAATGAACGTGATTATCGTTCAAATGAAAGATTCAAAACGTAAGAAGAACACTGTTCTCAGTTCTAACAATATTGAGATATATCCCACACAACGAATCTTCTTTGACACAATCACGTCTACGTTTCTTACAAAAGCATTTCATGAAATTCATACACTTTCAGATGAATGTGAATATCTATCAAAGTAAAGCTAAACGTAAGAGAAACACTGTTCTCAATTCAAACAATACTTTGATATATTCCAAACAATGAATCTTCTTTTCAGAGAAACACATGCGAGATTCTCACAAAAGCATTTCATGAAATTCATACACTTTCAGATGAATGTTAATATCTTTCAAAGTAAAGCTTCTAAACAGAAGAGGAGCACTGTTCTCAATTCTAACAATTCTTTGATACATCCCAAACTACGAATCTTCTTTTCACAGAAACACATCTGTGTTTCTCACAAAAGCATTGCATGAAATTCATACACTTTCAAAAGAACGAGATTATCTTTCAAAGTAAAGCTTCTAAGGGAAAAAAGAACAATGTTCTCAATTCTAACAAAACCTTGATACATCCCAAACAACGAATCTTCTTTTCCCCGATACACGACTGTGTTACTCACAAAAGCATTTCATGAAATTCATACACTTTCAAAAGAACGAGACTAACTTTCAAAGTAAAGCTTCAAAGGGGAAGAGGAACACTGTTCTAAATTCTTTTTTTTAACCCTAACCCTAACCCTAACTCTAACCCTAACCCTAACCCTAACCATAACCCTAACCCTAACCCTAACCGTAACCCAAACCCTAACCCTAAACCTTACCATAAACATAACCCTAAACCTAACACTAAACCTAACACTAAATCCTAACCCTAATCCTAACCCTAACCCTAACCCTGACCCTAACACTAACCCTAACCCTAACCCAAACCCTTACCCTAACCCTAAACATGACCCTAACCCTAAACCTAACTCTAACCCTAACCCTAACCCTAACCTAACCCTAACCCTAACCCTAACCCTAAACCTAACCCTAAACACTAACCCTAACCCTAAGCCTACCCTAAACCTAACCCTAACTCTAACCCTATCCATAACCCTAAACCTAACCCTAACCACTGTTCTAAATTCTAAAAATACTTTGATACATCCCAAATAATGAATCTTCTTTTCACAGACACGTCTGTGTTTCTCAGAAAAGCATTTCATGAAATTCATACACTTTCAAATGAACGTGATTATCGTTCAAAGGAAAGATTCAAAACGTAAGAGGAACACTGTTCTCAGTTCTAACAATATTGAGATACATACCACACAACGAATCTTCTTTTGACACAATCACGTCTACGTTTCTTACAAAAGCATTTCATGAAATTCATACACTTTCAGATGAATGTGAATATCTCTCAAAGTAAAGCTTCTAAACGGAAGAGGAACACTGTTCTCAATTTAAACAATACTTTGATATATTCCAAAAAATGAATCTTCTTTTCAGAGAAACACATGCGAGATTCTCACAAAAGCATTTCCTGAAATTCATACACTTTCAGATGAATGTGAATATCTTACGAAGTAAAGCTTCTAACGGGAAGAAGAACACTGTTCTCAATTCTAAATATACTTTGATACATCCCAAACAACGAATCTTCTTTTCACAGAAATACGTCAGTGTTTCTCACAAAAGAATTTCATTAAATTCATACGATTTCAAAAGAACGAGATTATCTTTGAAATAAAGCTTCTAAGGGGAAGAGGAACACTGTTCTCAATTCTAACAAGACGTTGATACATCCCAAACAACGAATCTTCTTTTCACCGAAAAACGTCTGTGTTTATCACAAATGCATTTCATGAAATTCATACACTTTCAAAAGAACGAGATTATCTTTCAAAGTAAAGCTTCTAAGAGGAAGAGGAACACTGTTCTCAATTCTAACAATACTTTGATACATCCCAAACAACGAATCTTCTTTTCACAGAAACACGTCTGTGTTTCTTACAAAAGCATTTCATGAAATTCATACACTTTCAAATGAACGAGATTATCTTTCAAAATAAAGCTTCTAAATGGAAGAGGAACACTGTTCTCAATTCTAACAATACTGTGAAACTTCCCACACAACGAATCTTCTTTTCACATAATCATGTCTACGTTTCTTACAAAAGCATTTTATGAAATTCATACACTTTCAGATGAATGTGAGTATCTTTCAAAGTAAAGCTTCTAATCGGAAGAGGAACACTGTTCTCAATTCTAACAATACTTTGATATATCCCAAACAATGAATCTTATTTCAGAGAAACACATGGGAGATTCTCACAAAAGCATTTCATGAAATTCATACACTTTCAGATGAATGTTAATATCTTTCAAAGTAATGCTTCTAAACAGCAGAGGAACACTGTTCTCAATTCGAACAATACTTTGATACATCCCAAACAACGAATTTTCTTTTCACAGAAATATGTCTGTGTTTCTCACAAAAGCATTTCATGAAATTCATACATATTCAAATGCACGTGATTATCGTTCAAAGGAAAGATTCAAAACGTAAGAGGAGCACTGTTCTCAGTTCTAACAATATTGAGATACATCCCACACAACGAATCTTCTTTTGATACAATCACGTCTACGTTTCATACAAAAGCATTTCATGAAATTCATACACTTTCAGATGAGTGTGAATCTCTCAAAATAAAGGTTCTAAACGGAAGAGGAACACTGTTCTCAATTCAAACAATACTTTGATATATTCCAAACAATGAATCTTCTTTTCAGAGAAACACATGCGAGATTCTCACAAAAGCATTTCCGGAATTTCATAGACTTTCAGGTGAATGTGAATATCTTACAAAGTAAACCTTCTAAGGGGAAGAAGAACACTCTTCTCAATTCTAACAATACTTTGATACATCCCAAACAACAAATCTTCTTTTCACAGAAACACGTCTGTGTTTCTCACAAAAGCATTTCATGAAATTCATACAATTTCAAAAGAACGAGAATATCTTTCAAAAAAAGCTTCTAATGGGAAGAAGAACACTGTTCTCAATTCTAACAAGACTTTGATACATCCCAAACAACGAATCTTCTTTTCACCGAAACACGTCTGTGTTTCTCACAAATGCATTTCATGAAATTCATACACTTTCAAAAGAACGAGATTATCTTTCAAAGTAAAGCTTCTAAGGAGAAGAGGAACACTGTTCTCAATTCTAACAATACTTTGATACATCCCAAACAACGAATCATCTTTTCACAGAAACACGTCTGTGTTTCTCACAAAAGCATTTCATGAAATTCATACACTTTCAAACTAACGAGATTAATTTTCAAAGTAAAGCTTCTAAATGGAAGAGGAACACTGTTCTCAATTCTAACAATACTATGAAACATCCCACACAACGAATCTTCTTTTCACACAATCACGTCTACGTTTCTTACAACAGCATTTCATGAAGTTCATACACTTTCAGATGAATGTGAAAATCTTTCAAAGTAAAGCTTCTAATCGGAAGAGGAACACTGTTCTCAATTCTAACAATACTTTGATATATCCCAAACAATGAATCTTCTTTCAGAGAAACACATGGGGGATTCTCACAAAAGCATTTCATGAAATTCATACACTTTCAGATGAATGTGCATATCTTTCAAAGTAACGCTTCAAAATGGCAGAGGAACACTGTTCTCAATTCTAACAATACTTTGATACATCCCAAACAACGAATCTTCTTTTCACAGAAACACTTCTGTGTTTCTCACAAAAGCATTTCATGAAATTCATACAATTTCAAAAGAACGAGATTATCTTTCAAAAAAAGCTTCTAATGAGAAGAGGAACACTGTTCTCAATTCTAACAATACCTTGATACATCCCAAACAACGAATTTCTTTTCCCTGATATACGACTGTGTTACTCACAAAAGCATTTCATGAAATTCATACACTTTCAAAAGAACGAGATTATCTTTCAAAGTAAAGCTTCTAAGGGGAAGAGGAACACTGTTCTTAATTCTAACAATACTTTTATATATCCCAAACAATGAATCTTCTTTTCACAGAAACACATGGGAGATTCTCACAAAAGCATTTCATGAAATTCATACACTTTCAGATGAATGTGAATATCTTTCAAAGTAAAGCTTCTAAACGTAAGAGGAACAATGTTCTCTATTCTAAAAATACTTTGATACATCCCAAACTAAGAATCTTCTTTTCACAGAAACACGTCTGTGTTTCTCACAAAAGCATTTCATGAAATTCATACACTTTCAAAAGAATGAGATTATCTTTCAAAGTAAAACTTCTAATAGGAAGAGGAACAATGTTCTTAATTCTAACTATACTATGATATATCCCAAACAATGAATCTTCTTTCAGAGACACATGGGGGATACTCACAAAAGCATTTCATGAAATTCATACACTTTCAGATGAATGTTAATATCTTTCAAAGTAAAGCTTCTAAACGGAAGAGGAACACTTTTCTCAATTCTAACAATTCTTTGATACATCCCAAACTACGAATCTTCTTTTCACAGAAACACATCTGTGTTTCTCACTAAAGCATTTTATGAAATTCATACACTTTCAAAAGAACGCGATTATCTTTCAAAGTAAAGCTTCTAAGGGGAAGAAGAACACTGTTCTCAATTCTAATAATACCTTAATACATCCCAAACAACGAATCTTCTTTTCCCCGATACACGACTGTGTTACTCACAAAAGCATTTCATGAAATTCATTCACTTTCAAAAGAACGAGACTAACTTTCAAAGTAAAGCTTCTAAGGGGAAGAGGAACACTTTTCTAAATTCTTTTTTTTTAACCCTAACCCTAACCCTAACACTAACCCTAACCCTAACCCTAACCATAACCCTAACCCTAACCCTAACCGTAAGACAAACCCTAACCCTAACCCTAACCATAAACCTAACCCTAACCCTAACCCTAAACCTAACCCGAAACCCTAACATTAATCCTAACTTTAACCCTAACACTAACCCTCACCCTAACCCTAACCCTAACACTAAAACTAACCCTAACCCTAACCCAAAACTTACCCTAACCCTAAACCTGACCCTAACCAAAAACCTAACTCTAACCCTAACCCTAACCCTAACCTAACCCTAACCCTAACCCTAACCATATACCTAACCCTAAACACTAACCCTAACCCTAACCCTACCCTAAACCTAACCCTAACCCTAACCCTATCCCTAACCCTAACCCTAACACTAACCACTGTTCTAAATTCTAAAAATACTTTGATACATCCCAAATAACGAATCTTCTTTTCACAGAAAAGTCTGTGTTTCTCAGAAAAGCATTTCATGAAATTCATACACTTTCAAATGAACGTGATTATCGTTCAAAGGAAAGATTCAAAACGTAAGAGGAACACTGTTCTCAGTTCTAACAATATTGAGATACATACCACACAACGAATCTTCTTTTGACACAATCACGTCTACGTTTATTACAAAAGCATTTCATGAAATTCATACACTTTCAGATGAATGTGAATATCTCTCAAAGTAAAGCTTCTAAACGGAAGAGGAACACTGTTCTCAATTCAAACAATACTTAGATATATTCCAAATAATGAATCTTCTTTTCAGAGAAACACATGCGAGATTCTCACAAAAGCATTTCCTGAAATTCATACACTTTCAGATGAATGTGAATATCTTACAAAGTAAAGCTTCTAACGGGAAGAAGAACACTGTTCTCAATTCTAAAAATACTTTGATACATCCCAAAGAACGAATCTTCTTTTCACAGAAACAAGTCAGTGTTTCTTCACAAAAGAATTTCATGAAATTCATACAATTTCAAAAGAACGAGATTATCTTTCAAATAAAGCTTCTAAGGGGAAGAGGAACACTGTTCTCAATTCTAACAATACTTTGATACATCCCAAACAACGAATCTTCTTTTCACAGAAACACGTCTGTGTTACTCACAAAAGCATTTCATGAAATTCATACACTTTCAAATGAACGAGATTATCTTTCAAAATAAAGCTTCTAAATGGAAGAGGAACACTGTTCTCAATTCTAACAATACTGTGAAACATCCCACACAACGAATCTTCTTTTCACACAATCACGTCTACGTTTCTTACAAAAGCATTTCATGAAATTCATACACTTTCAGATGAATGTGAATATCTTTCAAAGTAAAGCTTCTAATCGGAAGAGGAACACTGTTCTCAATTCTAACAATACTTTGATATATCCCAAACAATGAATCTTATTTCAGAGAAACACATGGGAGATTCTCACAAAAGCATTTCATGAAATTCATACACTTTCAGATGAATGTGAATATCTTTCAAAGTAACGCTTCTAAACGGCAGAGGAACACTGTTCTCAATTCGAACAATACTTTGATACATCCCAAACAACGAATCTTCTTTTCACAGAAAAATGTCTGTGTTTCTCACAAAAGCATTTCATGAAATTCATACACATTCAAATGCACGTGATTATCGTTCAAAGGAAAGATTCAAAAAGTAAGAGGAACACTTTTCTCACTTCTAACAATATTGAGATACATACCACACAACGAATCTTCTTTTGACACAATCACGTCTACGTTTCTTACAAAAGCATTTCATGAAATTCATACACTTTCAGATGAGTGTGAATATCTCTCAAAATAAATCTTCTAAACGGAAGAGGAACACTGTTCTCAATTCAAACAATACTTTGATATATTCCAAACAATAAATATTCTTTTCAGAGAAACACATGCGAGATTCTCACAAAAGCATTTCCGGAATTTCATACACTTTCAGGTGAATGTGAATATCTTACAAAGTAAAGCTTCTAAGGGGAAGAAGAACACTCTTCTCAATTCTAACAATACTTTGATACATCCCGAACAACGAATCTTCTTTTCACAGAAACACGTCTGTGTTTCTCACAAAAGCATTTCATGAAATTCATACAATTTCAAAAGAACGAGATTATCTTTCAAAAAAAGCTTCTAATGGGAAGAGGAACACTGTTCTCAATTCTAACAAGAATTTGATACATCCCAAACAACGAATCTTCTTTTCACCGAAACACGTCTGTGTTTCTCACAAATGCATTTCATGAAATTCATACACTTTCAAAAGAACGAGATTATCTTTCAAAGTAAAGCTTCTAAGGGGAAGAGGAACACTGTTCTCAATTCTAACAATACTTTGATACATCCCAAACAACGAATCATCTTTTCACAGAAACACGTCTGTGTTTCTCACAAAAGCATTTCATGAAATTCATACACTTTCAAACTAACGAGATTATCTTTCAAAGTAAAGCTTCTAAATGGAAGAGGAACACTGTTCTCAATTCTAACAATACTATGAAACATCCCACACAACGAATCTTCTTTTCACACAATCACGTCTACGTTTCTTACAACAGCATTTCATGAAGTTCATACACTTTCAGATGAATGTGAAAATCTTTCAAAGTAAAGCTTCTAATCGGAAGAGGAACACTGTTCTCAATTCAAACAATACTTTGATATATCCCAAACAATGAATCTTCTTTCAGAGAAACACATGGGGGATTCTCACAAAAGCATTTCATGAAATTCATACACTTTCAGATGAATGTGCATATCTTTCAAAGTAATGCTTCTAAACGGCAGAGGAACACTGTTCTCAATTCTAACAATACTTTGATACATCCCAAACAACGAATCTTCTTTTCACAGAAAAACTTCTGTGTTTCTCACAAAAGCATTTCATGAAATTCATACAATTTCAAAAGAACGAGATTATCTTTCAAAAAAAGCTTCTAATGGGAAGAGGAACACTGTTCTCAATTCTAACAATACCTTGATACATCCCAAACAACGAATTTCTTTTCCCTGATATACGACTGTGTTACTCACAAAAGCATTTCATGAAATTCATACACTTTCAAAAGAACGAGATTATCTTTCAAAGTAAAGCTTCTAAGGGGAAGAGGAACACTTTTCTAAATTCTTTTTTTTTTAACCCTAACCCTAACACTAACCCTAACCCTAACCCTAACCATAACACTAAACCTAACCCTAACCATAACCCAAACCCTAACCCTAACCATAAACATAAACCTAACCCTAACCCTAACCCTTAACCTTACTCTAAACCCTAACCCTAATCCTAACCCTAACCCTAACCCTAACCCTAACACTAACCCTAACTCTAACCCAAACCCTTACCCTAACCCTAACCCTGACACTAACCCGAACCCCAACTCTAACCCTAACCCTAACCCTAACCTAACCCTAACCCTAACCCTAACCCTAACCCTAAACCTAACCCTAAACCCTTATCCTAACACTAACCCTACCCTAAACCTAACCCTAACCCTAACACTATCCCTAACCCTAACCCTAACCCTAACCACTGTTCTAAATTCTAACAATACTTTGATACATCCCAAATAACGAATCTTCTTTTCACAGACACGTCTGTGGTTCTCAGAAAAGCATTTCATGAAATTCATACACTTTCAAATGAACGTGATTATCGTTCAAAGGAAAGATTCAAAACGTAAGAGGAACACTGTTCTCACTTCTAACAATATTGAGATACATCCCACACAACGAATCTTCTTTTGACACAATCATGTCTACGTTTCTTACAAAAGCATTTGATGAAATTCATACACTTTCAGATGAATGTGAATATCTCCCAAATTAAAGCTTCTAAACGGAAGAGGAACACTGTTCTCAATTCAAACAATACTTTGATATATTCCAAACAATGAATCTTCTTTTCAGAGAAACACATGCGAGATTCTCACAAAAGCATTTCCTGAAATTCATACACTTTCAGGTGAATGTGAATATCTTACAAAGTAAAGCTTCTAATGGGAAGAGGAACACTGTTCTCAATTCTAACAAGACTTTGATACATACCAAACAACGAATCTATTTTTCACCGAATCTCGTCTGTGTTTCTCACAAATGCATTTCATGAAATTCATACACTTTCAAAAGAACGAGATTATCTTTCAAAGTAAAGCTTCTAAGGGGAAGAGGAACACTGTTCTCAATTCTAACAATACTTTGATACATCCCAAACAACAAATCATCTTTTCACAGAAACACGTCTGTGTTTTTCACAAAAGCATTTCATGAAATTCATACACTTTCAAACTAACGAGATTATCTTTCAAAGTAAAGCTTCTAAATGGAAGAGGAACACTGTTCTCAATTCTAACAATACTATGATACATCCCACACAACGAATCTTCTTTTCACACAATCACGTCTACGTTTCTTACAAAAGCATTTCATGAAATTCATACACTATCAGATGAATGTGAAAATCTTTCAAAGTAAAGCTTCTAATCGGAAGAGGAACACTGTTCTCAATTCTAACAATACTTTGATATATCCCAAACAATGAATCTTCTTTCAGAGAAACTCATGGGGGATTCTCACAAAAGCATTTCATGAAATTCATACACTTTCAGATGAATGTGAATATCTTTCAAAGTAACACTTCTAAACGGCAGAGGAACACTGTTCTCAATTCTAACAATACTTTGATACATCCCAAACAACGAATCTTCTTTTCACAGAAACACTTCTGTGTTTCTCACAAAAGTATTTCATGAAATTCATACACTTTCAAATGAACGTGATTATCTTTCAAAGTAAAGCCTCAAAACGTAAGAGGAACACTGTTCTCTATCTAACAATACTGTTAAACATCCCACACTCGAATCTTCTTTTCACAAAATCACGTCTACGTTACTTACAAAAGCATTACATGATATTCAAACACTTTCAAAAGAACGAGATTATCTTTCAAAGTAAAGCTTCTAAGGGGAAGAGGAACACTGTTCTTAATTGTAACAATACATTGATATATCCCAAACAATGAATCTTCTTTTCACAGAAACACATGGGAGATTCTCACAAAAGCATTTCATGAAATTCATAAACTTACAGATGAATGTGAATATTTTTCAAATTAAAGCTTCTAAACATAAGAGGAACAATGTTCTCTATTCTAAAAATACTTTGATACATCCCAAACTAAGAATCTTCTTTTCACAGAAACACGTCTGTGTTTCTCACAAAAGCATTTCATGAAATTCATACACTTTCAAAAGAACGAGATTATCTTTCTAAGTAAAACTTCTAATAGGAAGAGGAACAATGTTCTTAATTCTAACAATACTTTGATTCATCCAACACAACGAATCTTCTTTTCACACAGGCACGTCTACGTTTCTTACAAAAGCATTTCATGAAATTCATACAATTTCATAAGAACGAGATTATCTTTCAAAGTAAAGCTTCTAAAAGGAAGAGGAACACTGTTCTCAATTCTAACAATACTTTGATACATCCCAAACAACGGATCTTCTTTTCACAGAAACACGTCTGTGTTTATCACAAAAGCATTTCATGAAATTCATACACTTTCAAAAGAACGAGATTATCTTTCAAAGTAAAGCTTCTAAGGGGAAGAGGAACACTGTTCTTAATTCTATCAATACTTTGATACATCCGACACAACGAATCTTCTTTTCACACAATCACGTCTACGTCTCTTACAAAAACATTACATGAAATTCATACACTTTCAGATGAATGTGAATATCTTACAAAGTAAAGCTTCTAAACGGAAAAGGAACACTGTTCTCAATTCTAACAATACTTTGATACATCCCAAACTACGAATCTTCTTTTCAAAGAAACACATCTGTGTTTCTCACAAAAGCATTTCATGAAATTCGTTCACTTTCAAAAGAACGAGACTATCTTTCAAAGTAAAGCTTCTAAGGGGAAGAGGAACACTTTTCTAAATTCTTTTTTTTCAACCCTAACCCTAACACTAACCCTAACCCTAACCCTAACCATAAACCTAACCCTAACCCTAACCGTAACCCAAACCCTAACCCTAACCATAACCATATACCAAACCCTAACCCTAACCCTAATCCTTAACCTTACTCTAAAACCTAACACTAATCCTAACCCTAACCCTAACTCTAACCCTAACACTTCTCTAACTCTAACCCAAATCCTTACCCTAACCCTAACCCTGACCATAACCCTAACCCTAACTCTAACCCTAACCCTAACCCTAACCCTAACCTAACCCTAACCCTAACCCTAACCCTAACCCTAACCCTCAACCTAACCCTAAACCCTAACCCTAACCCTAACCCTACCCTAAACCTAACCCTAACCCTAACACTATCCCTAACCCTAACCCTAACCCTAACGACTGTTCTAAATTCTAACAATACTTTGATACATCCCAAATAACGAATCTTCTTTTCACTGACACATCTGTGTTTCTCAGAAAAGCATTTCATGAAATTCATACACTTTCAAATGAACGTGATTATCGTTCAAAGGAAAGATTCAAAACGTAAGAGGAACACTGTTCTCACTTCTAACAATATTGAGATACATCCCACACAACGAATCTTCTTTTGACACAATCACGTCTACGTTTCTTACAAAACCATTTCATGAAATTCATACACTTTCAGATGAATATGAATATCTCTCAAAGTAAAGCTTCTAAACGGAAGAGGAACACTGTTCTCAATTAAAACAATACTTAGATATATTCCAAACAATGAATCTTCTTTTCAGAGAAACAAATGCGAGATTCTCACAAAAGCATTTCCTGAAATTCATACACTTTCAGAAAAACGAGATTATCTTTCAAAGTAAAGTTTCTAAGTGGAAGAGGAACGCTGTTCTCAATTCTAACAATACTTTGATACATCCCAAACAATGAATAATCTTTTCACAGAAACACGTCTGTATTTCTCACAAAAGCATTTCCTGAAATTCATACACTTTCAGATGAATGTGAATATCTTTCAAAGTAAAGCTTCTAATCGGAAGAGGAACAGTGTTCTCAATTCTAACAATAATTTGATATATCCCAAAAAATGAATCTTCTTTTCAGAGAAACTTTTGCGAGATTCTCAAAAAAGCATTTCCTGAAATTCATACACTTTCAGATGAATGTGAAAATCTTTCAAAGTAAAGCTTCTAAGGGGAAGAGGAACACTGTTCTCAATTCTAACAATACTTTGATACATCCCAAACAACGAATCTTCTTTCCACCTAAACACGTCTGTGTTTCTCACAAAAGCTATTCATGAAATTATTACACTTTCATATGAACGTGATTATCTTTCAAAGTAAAGCTTCTAATCGGCAGATGAACACTGTTCTCAATTCTAACAATACTTTGATATATCCCAAACAATGAATCCTCTTTCAGAGACACATGGGGGATACCCACAAAAGCATTTCATGAAATTCATACACTTTCAGATGAATGTTAATATCTTTCAAAGTAAAGCTTCTAAACGGAAGAGGAACACTGTTCTCAATTCTAACAATTCTTTGATACATTCCAAACTACGAATCTTCATTTCACAGAAGCACATCTGTGTTTCTCACAAAAGCATTTCATGAAATTCATACACTTTCAAAAGAACGAGATTATCTTTCAAAGTAAAGCTTCTAAGGGGAAGAAGTACACTGTTCTCAATTCTAACAATACCTTGATACTTCCCAAACAACGAATCTTCATTTCCCCGATACACGACTGTGTTACTCACAAAAGCATTTCATGAAATTCATACACTTTCAAAAGAACGAAACTAACTTTCAAAGTAAAGCTTCTAAGGGGAAGAGGAACACTGTTCTAAATTCTTTTTTTTTAACCCTAACCCTAACCCTAACACTAAGCCTAACCCTAACCATAACCATAACCCTAACCCTAACCCTAACCGTAACCCAAACCCTAACCCTAACCCTAACCCTAACCATAAACCTAACCCTAACCCTAACCCTAAATCTAACCCTAAACCCTAACCCTAACCCTAACCATAAACCTAACCCAAACCCTAACCCTAACACTAACCCTAACCCTAACCCAAACCCTTACCCTAACCCTAAACCTGACCCTAACCCTAAACCTAACTCTAACCCTAACCTAACCCTAACCCTAACCCTAACCCTAACCACTTTTCTAAATTCTAAAAATACTTTGATACATCCCAAATAACGAATCTTCTTTTCACAGACACGTCTGTGTTTCTCAGAAAAGCATTTCATGAAATTCATACACTTTCAAATGAACGTGATTATCGTTCAAAGGAAAGATTCAAAACATAAGAGGAACACTGTTCTCAGTTCTAACAATATTGAGATACATACCACACAACGAATCTTCTTTTGACACAATCACGTCTACGTTTCTTACAAAAGCATTTCATGAAATTCATACACTTTCAGATGAATGTGAATATCTCTCAAAGTAAAGCTTCTAAACGGAAGAGGAACACTGTTCTCAATTCAAACATTACTTTGATACATCCCAAACTACGAATCTTCTTTTCAAAGAAACACATCTGTGTTTCTTACAAAAGCATTTCATGAAATTCATACACTTTCAGGTGAATGTGAATATCTTACAAAGTAAAGCTTCTAATGGGAAGAGGAACACTGTTCTCAATTCTAACAAGCCTTTGATACATACCAAACAACGAATCTACTTTTCACCGAAACACGTCTGTGTTTCTCACAAATGCATTTCATGAAATTCATACACTTTCAAAAGAACGAGATTATCTTTCAAAGTAAAGCTTCTAAGGGGAAGAGGAACACTGTTCTCAATTCTAACAATACTTTGATACATCCCAAACAACAAATCATCTTTTCACAGAAACACGTCTGTGTTTCTCACAAAAGCATTTCATGAAATTCATACACTTTCAAACTAACGAGATTATCTTTCAAAGTAAAGCTTCTAAATGGAAGAGGAACACTGTTCTCAATTCTAACAATACTATGATACATCCCACACAACGAATCTTCTTTTCACACAATCACGTCTACGTTTCTTACAAAAGCATTTCATGAAATTCATACACTTTCAGATGAATGTGAATATCTCTCAAAGTAAAGCTTCTAAACGGAAGAGGAACACTGTTCTCAATTCTAACAATACTTTGATACATCCCAAACAACGAATCTTCTTTTCACAGAAACACTTCTGTGTTTCTCACAAAAGTATTTCATGAAATTCATACACTTTCAAATGAACGTGATTATCTTTCAAAGTAAAGCCTCAAAACGTAAGAGGAACACTGTTCTCTATCTAACAATACTGTTAAACATCCCACACTCGAATCTTCTTTTCACAAAATCACGTCTACGTTTCTTATGATTATCTTTCAAAGTAAAGCCTCAAAACGTAAGAGGAACACTGTTCTCTATCTAACAATACTGTTAAACATCCCACACTCGAATCTTCTTTTCACAAAATCACGTCTACGTTTCTTACAAAAGCATTACAAGATATTCAAACACTTTCAAAAGAACGAGATTATCTTTCAAAGTAAAGCTTCTAAGGGGAAGAGGAACACTGTTCTTAATTGTAACAATACATTGATATATCCCAAACAATGAATCTTCTTTTCACAGAAACACATGGGAGATTCTCACAAAAGCATTTCATGAAATTCATAAACTTACAGATGAATGTGAATATTTTTCAAATTAAAGCTTCTAAACATAAGAGGAACAATGTTCTCTATTCTAAAATACTTTGATACATCCCAAACTAAGAATCTTCTTTTCACAGAAACACGTCTGTGTTTCTCACAAAAGCATTTCATGAAATTCATACACTTTCAAAAGAACGAGATTATCTTTCAAAGTAAAGCTTCTAAAAGGAAGAGGAACACTGTTCTCAATTCTAACAATACTATGATACATCCCACACAACGAATCTTCTTTTCACACAGGCATGTCTACGTTTCTTACAAAAGCATTTCATGAAATTCATACAATTTCATAAGAACGAGATTATCTTTCAAAGTAAAGCTTCTAAAAGGAAGAGGAACACTGTTCTCAATTCTAACAATACTTTGATACATCCCAAACAACGGATCTTCTTTTCACAGAAACACGTCTGTGTTTCTCACAAAAGCATTTCATGAAATTCATACACTTTCAAAAGAACGAGATTATCTTTCAAAGTAAAGCTTCTAAGGGGAAGAGGAACACTGTTCTTAATTCTATCAATACTTTGATACATCCGACACAACGAATTTTCTTTTCACACAATCACGTCTACGTCTCTTACAAAAGCATTACATGAAATTCATACACTTTCAGATGAATGTGAATATCTTACAAAGTAAAGCTTCTAAACGGAAGAGGAACACTGTTGTCAATTCTAACAATACTTTGATACATCCCAAACTACAAATCTTCTTTTCAAAGAAACACATCTGTGTTTCTCACAAAAGCATTTCATGAAATTCATTCACTTTCAAAAGAACGAGACTATCTTTCAAAGTAAAGTTTCTAAGGGGAAGAGGAACACTTTTCTAAATTCTTTTTTTTCAACCCTAACCCTAACACTAAGCCTAACCCTAACCCTAACCATAAACCTAACCCTAACCCTAACCGTAACCCAAACCCTAACCCTAACCATAACCATATACCTAACCCTAACCCTAACCCTAATCCTTAAACTTACTCTAAAACCTAACACTAATCCTAACCCTAACCCTAACTCTAACCCTAACACTACTCTAACTCTAACCCAAACCCTTACCCTAACCCTAACCCTGACCATAACCCTAACCCTAACTCTAACCCTAACCCTAACCCTAACCCTAACCTAACCCTAACCCTAACCCTAACCCTAACCCTCAACCTAACCCTAAACCCTAACCCTAACCCTAACCCTACCCTAAACCTAACCCTAACCCTAACACTATCCCTAACCCTAACCCTAACCCTAACGACTGTTCTAAATTCTAACAATACTTTGATACATCCCAAATAACGAATCTTCTTTTCACTGACACATCTGTGTTTCTCAGAAAAGCATTTCATGAAATTCATACACTTTCAAATGAACGTGATTATCGTTCAAAGGAAAGATTCAAAACGTAAGAGGAACACTGTTCTCACTTCTAACAATATTGAGATACATCCCACACAACGAATCTTCTTTTGACACAATCACGTCTACGTTTCTTACAAAAGCATTTCATGAAATTCATACACTTTCAGATGAATATGAATATCTCTCAAAGTAAAGCTTCTAAACGGAAGAGGAACACTGTTCTCAATTAAAACAATACTTAGGTATATTCCAAACAATGAATCTTCTTTTCAGAGAAACAAATGCGAGATTCTCACCAAAGCATTTCCTGAAATTCATACACTTTCAGAAAAACGAGATTATCTTTCAAAGTAAAGTTTCTAAGTGGAAGAGGAACGCTGTTCTCAATTCTTACAATACTTTGATACATCCCAAACAATGAATAATCTTTTCACAAAAACACGTCTGTATTTCTCACAAAAGCATTTCCTGAAATTCATACACTTTCAGATGAATGTGAATATCTTTCAAAGTAAAGCTTCTAATCGGAAGAGGAACAGTGTTCTCAATTCTAACAATAATTTGATATATCCCAAAAAATGAATCTTCTTTTCAGAGAAACTTTTGCGAGATTCTCAAAAAAGCATTTCCTGAAATTCATACACTTTCAGATGAATGTGAAAATCTTTCAAAGTAAAGCTTCTAAGGGGAAGAGGAACACTGTTCTCAATTCTAACAATACTTTGATACATCCCAAACAACGAATCTTCTTTCCACCTAAACACGTCTGTGTTTCTCACAAAAGCTATTCATGAAATTATTACACTTTCATATGAACGTGATTATCTTTCAAAGTAAAGCTTCTAATCGGCAGATGAACACTGTTCTCAATTCTAACAATACTTTGATATATCCCAAACAATGAATCCTCTTTCAGAGACACATGGGGGATACTCACAAAAGCATTTCATGAAATTCATACACTTTCAGATGAATGTTAATATCTTTCAAAGTAAAGCTTCTAAACGGAAGAGGAACACTGTTCTCAATTCTAACAATTTTTTGATACATTCCAAACTACGAATCTTCATTTCACAGAAGCACATCTGTGTTTCTCACAAAAGCATTTCATGAAATTCATACACTTTCAAAAGAACGAGATTATCTTTCAAAGTAAAGCTTCTAAGGGGAAGAAGAACACTGTTCTCAATTCTAACAATACCTTGATACTTCCCAAACAACGAATCTTCATTTCCCCTATACACGACTGTGTTACTCACAAAAGCATTTCATGAAATTCATACACTTTCAAAAGAACGAGACTAACTTTCAAAGTAAAGCTTCTAAGGGGAAGAGGAACACTGTTCTAAATTCTTTTTTTTTAACCCTAACCCTAACCCTAACACTAAGCCTAACCCTAACCATAACCATAACCCTAACCCTAACCCTAACCGTAACCCAAACCCTAACCCTAACCCTAACCCTAACCATAAACCTAACCCTAACCCTAACCCTAAATCTAACCCTAAACCCTAACCCTAACCGTAACCATAAACCTAACCCAAACCCTAACCCTAACACTAACCCTAACCCTAACCCAAACCCTTACCCTAACCCTAAACCTGACCCTAACCCTAAACCTAACTCTAACCCTAACCTAACCCTAACCCTAACCCTAAACCTAACCACTGTTCTAAATTCTAAAAATACTTTGATACATCCCAAATAACGAATCTTCTTTTCACAGACACGTCTGTGTTTCTCAGAAAAGCATTTCATGAAATTCATACACTTTCAAATGAACGTGATTATCGTTCAAAGGAAAGATTCAAAACGTAAGAGGAACACTGTCCTCAGTTCTAACAATATTGAGATACATACCACACAACGAATCTTCTATTGACACAATCACGTCTACGTTTATTACAAAAGCATTTCATGAAATTCATACACTTTCAGATGAATGTGAATATCTCTCAAAGTAAAGCTTCTAAACGGAAGAGGAACACTGTTCTCAATTCAAACAATACTTTGAAATATTCCAAACAATGAATCTTCTTTTCAGAGAAACACATGCGAGATTCTCACAAAAGCATTTCCTGAAATTCATACACTTTCAGATGAATGTGAATATCTTACAAAGTAAAGCTTCTAAGGGGAAGAGGAAACTGTTCTCAATTCTAAAAATACTTTGATACATCCCAAACAACGAGTCTTCTTTTCACAGAAACACGTCAGTGTTTCTCACAAAAGAATTTCATGAAATTCATACAATTTCAAAAGAACGAGATTATCTTTGAAATAAAGCTTCTAAGGGGAATAGGAACACTGTTCTCAATTCTAACAAGACTTTGATACATCCCAAACAACGAATCTTATTTTCACCGAAAAACATCTGTGTTTCTCACAAATGCATTTCATGAAATTCATACACTTTCAAGAGAACGAGATTATCTTTCAAAGTAAAGCTTCTAAGAGGAAGAGGAACACTGTTCTCAATTCTAACAATACTTTGATACATCCCAAACAACGAATCTTCTTTTCACAGAAACACGTCTGTGTTTCTCACAAAAGCATTTCATGAAATTCATACACTTTCAAATGAACGAGATTATCTTTCAAAATAAAGCTTCTAAATGGAAGAGGAACACTGTTCTCAAATCTAACAATACTGTGAAACATCCCACACAAAGAATCTTCTTTTCACATAATCACGTCTATGTTTCTTACAAAAGCATTTCAAGAAATTCATACACTTTCAGATGAATGTGAATATCTTTCAAAGTAAAGCTTCTAATTGGAAGAGGAACACTGTTCTCAATTCTAACAATAATTTGATATATCCCAAAAAATGAATCTTCTTTTCAGAGAAACTTATGCGAGATTCCCAAAAAATCATTTCCTGAAATTCATAAACTTTCAGATGAATGTGAAAATCTTTCAAAGTAAAGCTTCTAAGAGGAAGAGGAACACTGTTCTAAATTCGAACAATACTTTGATACCTCCCAAACAATGAATCTTCTTTTCACCAAAACACGTCTGTGTTTCTCACAAATGCATTTCATGAAATTCATACACTTTCAAAAGAACGAGATTATCTTTCAAAGTAAAGCTTCTAAGGGGAAGAGGAACACTGTTCTCAATTCTAACAATACTTTGATACATCCCAAACAACGAATCTTCTTTTCAGAGAAACACGTCTGTGTTTCTCACAAAAGCATTTCATGAAATTCATACACTTTCAAACTAACGAGATTATCTTTCAAAGTAAAGCTTCTAAATGGAAGAGGAACACTGTTCTCAATTCTAACAATTCTATGAAACATCACACACAACGAATCATCTTTTCACACAATCACGTCTACGTTTCTTACAACAGCATTTCATGAAGTTCATACACTTTCAGATGAATGTGAAAATCTTTCAAAGTAAAGCTTCTAATCGGAAGAGGAACATTGTTCTCAATTCTAACAATACTTTGATATATCCCAAACAATGAATCTTCTTTCAGAGAAACACATGGGGGATTCTCACAAAAGCATTTCATGAAATTCATACACTTTCAGATGAATGTGCATATCTTTCAAAGTAACGCTTCTAAACGGCAGAGGAACACTGTTCTCAATTCTAACAATACTTTGATACATCCCAAACAACGAATCTTCTTTTCACAGAAACACTTCTGTGTTTCTCACAAAAGCATTTCATGAAATTCATACAATTTCAACAGAACGAGATTATCTTTCAAAAAAGCATCTAATGGGAAGAGGAACACTGTTCTCAATTCTAACAATACCTTGATACATCCCAAACAACGAATTTCTTTTCCCTGATATACGACTGTGTTACTCACAAAAGCATTTCATGAAATTCATACACTTTCAAAAGAACGAGATTATCTTTCAAAGTAAAGCTTCTAAGGGGAAGAGGAACACTTTTCTAAATTCTTTTTTTTTAACCCTAACACTAACACTAACCCTATCCCTAACACTAAATATAACCCTAACCCTAACCCTAACCCTAACCCTAACCCTAACCCTAACCATAACCATAAACCTAACCCTAACCCTAACCCTAACCCTTACCCTTAACCTTACTCTAAACCCTAACCCTAATCCTAACCCTAACCCTAACACTAACCCTAACTCTAACCCAAACACTTACCCTAACCCTAACCCTGACCCTAACCCTAACCTTAACTCTAACCCTTACCCTAACCTAACCCTAACACTAACCCTAACTCTAAACCTAACCCTAAACCCTAATCCTAACCCTAACCCTACCCTAAACCTAACCATAACCCTAACACTATCCCTAACCCTAACCCTAACCACTGTTCTAAATTCTAACAATACTTTGATACATCCCAAATAACGAATCTTCTTTTCACCAACACGTCTGTGTTTCTCAGAAAAGCATTTCATGAAATTCATACACTTTCAAATGAACGTGATTATCGTTCAAAGGAAAGATTCAAAACGTAAGAGGAACACTGATCTCAGTTCTCACAATATTGAGATACACCCCACACAACGAAACTTCTTTTGACACAATAACGTCAACGTTTCTTACAAAAGCATTTCATGATATTCATACACTTTCAGATGAATGTGAATATCTCCCAAAGTAAAGCTTCTAAACGGAAGAGGAACACTGTTCTCAATTAAAACAATACTTTGATATATCCCAAACAATGAATCTTCTTTCAGAGAAACACATGGGGGATTCTCACAAAAGCATTTCATGAAATTCATACACTTTCAGATGAATGTGAATATCTTTCAAAGTAACGCTTCTAAACGGCAGAGGAACACTGTTCTCAATTCTAACAATACTTTGATACATCCCAAACAACAAATCTTCTTTTCACAGAAACACTTCTGTGTTTCTCACAAAAGTATTTCATGAAATTCATACACTTTCAAATGACGTAATTATCTTTCAAAGTAAAGCCTCAAAACATAAGAGGAACACTGTTCTCTATCTAACAATACTGTTAAACATCCCACAACGAATCTTCTTTTCACAAAATCACGTCTACGTTTCTTACAAAAGCATTTCATGAAACTCATACACTTTCAAAAGAACGAGATTATCTTTCAAAGTAAAGCTTCTAAGGGGAAGAGAAACACTGTTCTTAATTCTAACAATACTTTGATATATCCCAAACAATGAATCTTCTTTTCACAGAAACACATGGGAGATTCTAACAAAAGCATTTCATGAAATTCATACACTTTCAGATGAATGTGAATATCTTTCAAAGTAAAGCTTCAAAACGTAAGAGGAACAATGTTCTCTATTCTAAAAATACTTTGATACATCCCAAACTAAGAATCTTCTTTTCACAGAAACACGTCTGTGTTTCTCACAAAACCATTTCATGAAATTCATACACTTTCAAAAGAATGAGATTATCTTTCAAAGTAAAACTTCTAATAGGAAGAGGAACAATGTTCTTAATTCTAACAATACTTTGATACATCCAACACAACGAATCTTCTTTTCACACAGTCACGTCTACGTTTCTTACAAAAGCATTTCATGAAATTCATACAATTTCATAAGAACGAGATTATCTTTCAAAGAAAAGCTTCTAAAAGGAAGAGGAACACTGTTCTCAATTCAAACAATACTTTTATATATTCCAAACAATGAATCTTCTTTTCAGAGAAACACATGCGAGATTCTCACAAAAGCATTTCCTGAAATTCATACAATTTCAGAAAAACGAGATTATCTTTCAAAGTAAAGTTTCTAAGGGGAAGAGGAACGCTGTTCTCAATTCTAACAATACTTTGATACATCCCAAACAACGAATCTTCTTTTCACAGAAACACGTCTGTGTTTCTCACAAAAGCATTTCATGAAATTCATACACTTTCAGATGAATGTGAATATATTTCAAAGTAACGCTTCTAAACGGCAGAGGAACACTGTTCTCAATTCTAACAATACTTTGATACATCCCAAACAACGAATCTTCTTTTCACAGAAATACTTCTGTGTTTCTCACAAAAGTATTTCATGAAATTCATACACTTTCAGATGAATGTGAATATCTTTCAAAGTAAAGCTTCAAATCGGAGGAGGAACACTGTTCTCAATTCTAACAATAATTTGATATATCCCAAAAAATGAATCTTCTTTTCAGAGAAACTTTTGCGAGATTCTCAAAAAAGCATTTCCTGAAATTCATACACTTTCAGATGAATGTGAAAATCTTTCAAAGTAAAGCTTCTAAGGGGAAGAGGAACACTGTTCTCAATTCTAACAATACTTTGATACATCCCAAACAACGAATCTTCTTTTCACCTAAACACTTCTGTGTTTCTCACAAAAGCTATTCATGAAATTATTACACTTTCATATGAACGTGATTATCTTTCAAATTAAGCTTCAAAACATAAGATGAACACTGTTCTATATTCTAACAATACTGTGAAACATCCCACACAACGAATCTTCTTTTCACAAAATCACGTCTACGTTTCTTACAAAAGCATTTCATGAAAATCATACACTTTCAGATGAATGTGAATATCTTTCAAAGTAAACCTTCTAATCGGCAGATGAACACTGTTCTCAATTCTAACAATACTTTGATATATCCCAAACAATGAATCTTCTTTCAGAGACACATGGGGGATACTCACAAAAGCATTTCATGAAATTCATACACTTCAAGATGAATGTTAATATCTTTCAAAGTAAAGCTTCTAAACGGAAGAGGAACACTGTTCTCAATTCTAACAATTCTTTGATACATCCCAAACTACGAATCTTCTTTTCACAGAATCACATCTGTGTTTCTCACAAAAGCATTTCATGAAATTCATACACTTTCAAAAGAACGAGATTATCTTTCAAAGTAAAGCTTCTAAGGGGAAGAAGAACACTGTTCTCAATTCTAACAATACCTTGATACATCCCAAACAACGAATCTTCTTTTCCCTGATACACGACTGTGTTATTCACAAAAGCATTTCATGAAATTCATACACTTTCAAAAAAACGAGACTAACTTTCAAAGTAAAGCTTCTAAGGGGAAGAGGAACACTGTTCTAAATTCTTTTTTTTTAACCCTAACCCTAACCCTAACACTACCCCTAACCCTTACCCTAACCATAACCCTAATCCTAACCCTAACCGTAACCCAAACCCTAACCCTAACCCTAACCATAAACCTAACCCTAACCCTAACCCTAAACCTAACCCTTATCCCTAACCCTAATCCTAACCCTAACCCTAACCCTAAAACTAACACTAACCCTAACCCTAACCCAAACCCTTACCCTAACCCTCAACCTGACCCTAACCCTAAACCTAACTCTAACCCTAACCCTAACCCTAACCTAACCCTAACCCTAACCCTAACCCTAAACCTAACCCTAAACACTAACCCTAAACCTAACCCTACACTAAACCTAACCCTAACCCTAACCCTATCCCTAACCCTAACCCTAACCCTAACCACTGTTCTAAATTCTAAAAATACTTTGATACATCCCAAATAATGAATCTTCTTTTCACAGACACGTCTGTGTTTCTCAGAAAAGCATTTCATGAAATTCATACACTTTCAAATGTACGTGATTATCGTTCAAAGGAAAAATTCAAAACGTAAGAGGAACACTGTTCTCAGTTCTAACAATATTGAGATACATACCATACAACGAATCTTCTTTTGACACAATCACGTCTACGTTTCTTAAAAAAGCATTTCATGAAATTCATACACTTTCAGATGAATGTAAATATCTCTCAAAGTAAAGCTTCTAAGGGGAAGAGGAACACTTTTCTAAATTCTTTTTTTTAAACTCTAACCCTAACACTAACACTAACCCTAACCCTAACCCTAACCATAAACCTAACCCTAACCCTAACCATAACCCAAACCCTAACCCTAACCATAACCATAAACCTAACCCTAACTCTAACCCTAACCCTAACACTAACCCTAACTCTAACCCAAACCCTTACCCTAACCCTAACCCTGACCCTAACCCTAACCCTAACTCTAACCCTAACCCTAACCTAACCCTAACCCTAACCCTAACCCTAAACCTAACCCTAAACCCTAATCCTAACCCTAACCCTACCATAAACCTAACCCTATCCCTAACACTATCCCTAACCCTAACCCTAACCCTAACCCTAACCACTGTTATAAATTCTAACAATACTTTGATACATCCCAAATAACGAATCTTCTTTTCACAGACACGTCTGTGTTTCTCAGAAAAGCATTTCATGAAATTCATACACTTTCAAATGAACGTGATTATCTTTAAAGGAAAGATTCAAAACGTAAGAGGAACAGTGATCTCAGTTCTAACAATTTTGAGATACATCCCACACAACGAATCTTCTTTTGACACAATCACGTCTACGTTTCTTACAAAAGCATTTCATGAATTTCATACACTTTCAGATGAATGTGAATATCTCCCAAAGTAAAGCTTCTAAACAGAAGAGGAACACTGTTTTCAATTCAAACAATACTTTGATATATTCCAAACAATGAATCTTCTTTTCAGAGAAACACATGCGAGATTCTCACAAAAGCATTTCCTGAAATTCATACACTTTCAGGTGAATGTGAATATCTTACAAAGTAAAGCTTCTAATGGGAAGAGGAACACTGTTCTCAATTCTAACAAGACTTTGATACATCCCAAACAACGAATCTACTTTTCACATAAACACCTCTGTGTTTCTCACAAATGCATTTCATGAAATTCATACACTTTCAAAAGAACGAGATTATCATTCAAAGTAAAGCTTCTAAGGGGAAGAGGAACACTGTTCTCAATTCTAACAATACTTTGATACATCCCAAACAACGAATCATCTTTTCACAGAAACACGTCTGTGTTTCTCACAAAAGCATTTCATGAAATTCATAAACTTTCAAACTAACGAGATTATCTTTCAAAGTAAAGCTTCTAAATGGAAGAGGAACACTGTTCTCAATTCTAACAATACTATGAAACATCCCACACAACGAATCTTCTTTTCACACAATCACGTCTACGTTTCTTATAAAAGCATTTCATGAAATTCATACACTATCAGATGAATGTGAAAATCTGTCAAAGTAAAGCTTCTAATCGGAAGAGGCACACTGTTCTCAATTCTAACAATACTTTGATATATCCCAAACAATGAATCTTCTTTCAGAGAAACACATGGGGGATTCTCACAAAAGCATTTCATGAAATTCATACACTTTCAGATGAATGTGAATATCTTTCAAATAACGCTTCTAAACGGCAGAGGAACACTGTTCTCAATTCTAACAATACTTTGATACATTCCAAACAACGAATCTTCTTTTCACAGAAACATTTCTGTGTTTCTCACAAAAGTATTTCATGAAATTCATACACTTTCAAATGAACGTGATTATCTTTCAAAGTAAAGCCTCAAAACGTAAGAGGAACACTGTTCTCTATCTAACAATACTGTTAAACATCCCACACAACGAATCTTCTTTTCACAAAATCACGTCTACGTTTCTTACAAAAGCATTTCATGAAATTCATACACTTTCAAAAGAACGAGATTATCTTTCAAAGTAAAGCTTCTAAGGGGAAGAGAAACACTGTTCTTAATTCTAACAATACTTTGATATATCCCAAACAATGAATCTTCTTTTCACAGAAACACATGGGCGATTCTCACAAAAGCATTTCATGAAATTCATACACTTTCAGATGAATGTGAATATCTTTCAAAGTAAAGCTTCTAAAGGTAAGAGGAACAATGTTCTCTATTCTAAAATACTTTGATACATCCCAAACGAAGAATCTTCTTTTCACAGAAACACGTCTGTGTTTCTCACAAAAGCATTTCATGAAATTCATACACTTTAAAAAGAACGAGATTATCTTTCAAAGTAAAACTTCTAATAGGAAGAGGAACAATGTTCTTAATTCTAACAATACTTTGATACATCCAACACAACGAATCTTCTTTTTACACAGTCACGTCTACGTTTCATTCAAAAGCATTTCATGAAATTCATACAATTTCATAAGAACGAGATTATCTTTCAAAGTAAAGCTTCTAAAAGGAAGAGGAACACTGTTCTCAATTCTAACAATACTTTGATACATCCCAAACAACGGATCTTCTTTTCACAGAAACAGGTCTGTATTTCTCACAAAAGCATTTCATGAAATACATACACTTTCAAAAGAACGAGATTATCTTTCAAAGTAAAGCTTCTAAGGGGAAGAGGAACACTGTTCTTAATTCTATCAATACTTTGATACATCCGACACAACGAATCTTCTTTTCACACAATCACGTCTACGTTTCTTACAAAAGCTTTTCATGAAATTCATACACTTTCAGATGAATGTGAATATCTTACAAAGTAAAGCTTCTAAACGGAAGAGGAACACTGTTCTCAATTCTAACAATACTTTGATACAACCCAAACTACGAATCTTCTTTTCACAGAAACACATCTGTGTTTCTCACAAAAATATTTCATGAAATTCATACACTTTCAAAAGAACGAGATTATCTTTCAAAGTAAAGCTTCTAAGGGGAAGAGGAACACTGTTCTCAATTCTAACAATACCTTGATACATCCCAAACAACGAATTTCTTTTCCCTGATATATGACTGTGTTACTCACAAAAGCATTTCATGAAATTCATTCACTTTCAAAAGAACGAGACTATCTTTCAAAGTAAAGCTTTTAAGCAGAAGAAAAACACTTTTCTAAATTCTTTTTTTTAACCCTAACCCTAACCCTAACACTAACCCTAACTCTAACCCTAATCATAAACCTAACCCTAACCCTAACCGTAACCCAAACCCTAACCCTAACCATAACCATAAACCTAACCCTAACCCTAACCCTAATCCTTAACCTTACTCTAAAACCTAACCCTAATCCTAACCGTAACCCTAACCCTAACACTAACCCTAACTCTAACCCAAACCCTTACCCTAACCCTAACCCTGACCCTAACCCTAACCCTAACTCTAACCCTAACCCTAACCTAACCCTAACCCTAACCCTAACCCTAACCCTAAACCTAACCCTAAACCCTAACCCTAACCCTACCCTAAACCTAACCCTAACCCTAACACTATCCCTAACCCTAACCCTAACCCTAACCACTGTTCTAAATTCTAACAATACTTTGATACATCCCAAATAACGAATCTTCTTTTCACTGACACATCTGTGTTTCTCAGAAAAGCATTTCATGAAATTCATACACTGTCAAATGTACGTGATTATCGTTCAAAGGAAAGATTCAAAACGTAAGAGGAACACTGTTCTCACTTCTAACAATATTGAGATACATCCCACACAACGAATCTTCTTTTGACACAATCACGTCTACGTTTCTTACAAAACCATTTCATGAAATTCATACACTTTCAGATGAATGTGAATATCTCTCAAAGTAAAGCTTCTAAACGGAAGAGGAACACTGTTCTCAATTAAAACAATACTTTGATATATTCCAAACAATGAATCTTTTTTTCAGAGAAACACATGCGAGATTCTCACAAAAGCATTTCCTGAAATTCATACACTTTCGGGTGAATGTGAATATCTTACAAAGTAAAGCTTCTAAGGGGAAGAAGAACACTCTTCTCAATTCTATCAATACTTTGATACATCCCAAACAATGAATCTTCTTTTCACAGAAACACGTTTGTGTTCCTCACAAAAGCATTTCATGAAATTCACACAATTTCAAAAGAACGAGATTATCTTTCAAAGTAAAGCTTCTAAGGGGAAGAGGAACACTGTTCTCAATTCTAACAATACTTTGATACATCCCAAACAACGAATCATCTTTTCACAGAAACACGTCTGTGTTTCTCACAAAAGCATTTCATGAAATTCATACACTTTCAAATGAACGAGATTATCTTTCAAAGTAAAGCTTCTAAATGGAAGAGGAACACTGTTCTCAATTCTAACAATACTATGAAACATCTCACACAACGAATCTTCTTTTCACACAATCACTTCTATGTTTCTTACAAAAGCATATCATGAAATTCATACACTTTCAGATGAATGTGAAAATCTTTCAAAGTAAAGCTTCTAATCAGAAGAAGAACACTGTTCTCAATTCTAACAATACTTTGATACATCCCAAACAACGAATCTTCTTTTCACAGAAACACTTCTGTGTTTCTCACAAAAGTATTTCATGAAAATCATACACTTTGAAATGAACGTGATTATCTTTCAAAGTAAAGCCTCAAAACGTAAGAGGAACACTGTTCTCTATCTAACAATACTGTTAAACTTCCCACACAATGAATCTTCTTTTCACACAATCACGTCTATGTTTCTTACAAAAGCATTTCATGAAATTCATACACTTTCAAAAGAACGAGATTATCTTTCAAAGTAAAGCTTCTAAGGAGAAAAGGAACACAGTTCTTAATTCTAACAATACTTTGATATATCCCAAACAATGAATCTTCTTTTCAGAGAAACACATGGGAGATTCTCACAAAAGCATTTCATTTAATTCATACACTTTCAGATGAATGTTAATATCTTTCAAAGTAAAGCTTCTAAACGTAAGAGGAACAATGTTCTCAATTCTAACAATACTTTGATACATCCCAAACAACGAATCTTCTTTTCACAGAAACACGTCTGTGTTTCTCACAAAAGCCTTTCATGACATTCATACACTTTCAAAAGAACGCGATTATCTTTCAAAGTAAAACTTCTAACGGGAAGAGGAACACTGTTCTTAATTCTAACAATACTTTGATACATCCGACACAACGAATCTTCTTTTCACACAGTCACGTCTACGTTTTTTACAAAAGCATTTCATGAAATTCATACACTTTCAGATGAATGTGAATATCTTTCAAAGTAAACTTCTAGGGAAAGAGGAACACTGTTTTCAATTCTAACAATACTTTGATACATCCCAAACAATGAATCTTCTTTTCACCTAAACACGTCTGTGTTTCTCACAAAAGCATTTCATCAAATTCATACACTTTCAAAAGAACGTGATTATCTTTCAAAGTTCAGCTTATAAAGAAAAAATGAAAACTGGTCGCACTTCTAACAGTACTGTGACATATCTCCAAAAATGCCTTCTCTTTTCAGAGAAACACATGTGCATTTCTCCCAAAATAATTACATGAAATACATACACTTTATAACGAACGTGATTTTCTTTCAAAGTAAAGCTTCTATAGAGAAAAGGAACACTCTGTGACTTTGACATATCACATACAATTTTCGCTTTTCAAAGAACACGTGTCATTCTCAGAATAGAGTTTGATGAAATTCATAAGCATTCCAAAATACGTGATTATCTTTCAATATAAAGATTCACAAGAGATAAGGAGCACTGATTTCACTTCTAACAATTATTAAATGTATCAAACATTGGCTTCTCTTTTCAGAGAAACAAATGTGTGTTTCTCCCAAAATCATTTTATCGAATTCATACACTTTCCATAGAACGTGATTATCTTTCAATGTAAAGATTCTACAGTTAAAAGGAAAACTATTCTCACTACTATCAATACGTTGACATACTGCAAACAATGGCTTCTCTTTTCAGAGAAACACGTGTGTTTCTTACTAAAGCATTACATGAAATTCACACACTTTCCAAAGAACGTGATTATCTTTCAGAGTAAAGTTTCTACAGAGAAAAGGAACACTGCTCGCACTTATAACAGTACTTTGACATATCTCAAACACCGGCTTCTATTTTCAGAGAAACACATGTGCGTATTCCCAATAGAATTTCATGTAATCCATACACATTCGTAAGAATGTGATTATCTTTCAAAGTAAAGCATCTACAGAGAAAAGGAAAACTGCCGTCACTTCTCATTGTACTTTGAAATATCTAAATCTATGGCTTCTCTTTTCAAAGAAACACAAGTGTGTTTCTCAAAAAAGCATTTCATGAAATTCATACATTATCCAAAGTACGTGCCGATCTTTCAGAGTAAAGCTTCTACAGAGAAAATAACACTTCTCTGGCTTCTAAGAATACTTTTACAATTCAGAAACAACTCCTTCACTTTTCAAAGAAACACATGTGCGTTCTTACAAAAGCATTTCATGAAATTCATACACTTTCAAAAGAACGATATTATCTTTCAAAATACAGCTTCTAGAGGGAAAAGGAGCACTGCTCTCACTTCTAACAATACTTTGACATATCCCAAACAATGGCTTCTCTTTTCAGAGAAAAGCATGTGTGATTTTCACAAAAGCATTTCATAGAATTCAAACACTTTCCAAAGAACCTTATTATTTTTCAAAGCAAAGCATCTACACAGAAAAGTAACACTGCTCTCACTTATTACAGTACTTTGACATATCTAAAACTACCCTTCTCTTTTTTTAAAGAAATGCATGTGTATTTCTCACTAAACCATTTCTTGAAATTCATACATTTTCCAAAGAACATTTGTAATCATTCAAAGTAAAGCTTCTACAGAGAAATGAACACTTCTCTCACTTGTAACAATACTTTTACATTTCCGTAACCACTGCTTCACTTTTCAAAGATACACATGTGCCTTATCAGAAAGCATTTTATGAAATTCATTCACTTTCCAAAGAACGTGATTATCTGTCAATTTAATTTTACTGGTTCTTCAGTGGAAAGAAATAATGTTCTCAATTCAAACAATACCTTGACATATCTCAAACAATGGTTGCCATTTACAAAAGCATTTCATGAAATTAATATACTTTCCATAGAATGTGATATCTTTCAAAATACTGCTACTTCGCAAAAAAGGGAACACTGCTTTCACTTCTAACAAAACTTTTACATTAACAAAAAAACTGCTTCTCTTTTCAAAGAATCACATGTGCATTTCTTACAAAAGCATTTCACGGAATTTATACACTTTCAAAAGAACGTAATTATCTTTCAAAGTACAGCTTATACAGAAAAAGTGAACACTGGTCACACTGCTAACAGTACTTTGACATATCTCAAACAACGGCTTGTCTTTTCATAGAAACACCTGTGCATTTCTCCCAAAAAAATTACAATAAATACATACACTTTACAAGGAAAATGATGTTCTTTCAAATTAAAGCTTCTATAGAGAAAAGGAAAACTCTGTGACTTTGACATATCACATACAATGAATTCACTTTTCAATGAACACGTGTGTTTTTCACAAAAGAATTTCATGAAATTCATAAACATTCCAAAATACGTGATTATCTTTCAATATAAAGCTTCACCAGAGATAAAAAGCACTGCTTTCACTTCTAACAATAATTAGAAATGTATCAAACAATGGCTTCTCTTTTCAGAAAAACAATTGTGTGTTTCTCACAAAATCATTTCATGGAATTCATACATTTTCCATAGAACGTGATTATCTTTCAATGTAAAGATTCTACAGTGAAAAGGAACACTATTCTCACTACTATAAATACTTTGACATACTGGAAACAATGGCTAATCTTTTCAGAGAAACACATTTGCGCTCTAACAAAAGCATTTCATGAAATTCATACACTTACAAAAGAACGAGATTATCTTTCAAAATACAGCTTCTACAGAGAAAAGGAACACTGCTCTCATCTAACAATACTTTGACATATCTCAAACAATGGCTTCTCTTTTCAAAGAAACACATGTGCAATTCTCACAAAAGCATTTCATAGAATTCAAATATTTTCCAAAGAACGTGATTATCTTTCAAAGTAAAGCATCTACAGAGAAAAGGAACACTGCTCTCACTTCTAACCGTACTTTTACGTATCTCAAGCAACGTCTTCTATTTTCAGAGAAACACATGTGCGTTTCTCACAAAAGAATTTCATGTAATCCATACACATTCCTAAGAATGTGATTATTTTTCAAAGTAAAGCATCTACAGAGAAAAGGAAAACTGCCCTCACTTCTCATGGTACTTTGACATATCTAAAGCTACGGCTTCGCTTTTCAAAGAAACACATGTGCATTTCTCCCAAAAGTATTTCATGAAATGCATACATTTTCCAAAGAACGTGCTTATCTTTCAAAGTAAAGCTTCTACAGAGAAAAGAATACTTCTCTGGCTTCTAAGAATACTTTTACGTTTCGAAACAACTGCTTCACTTTTCAAAGAAACACATGTGCGTTCTTACAAAAGCATTTCATGAAATTCATACACTTTCAAAAGAACGAGATTATCTTTCAAAATACAGCTTCTACCGAGAAAAGGATTTCTGTTCTCACTTTTAACAATACTTTGACATATCTCAAACAATGGCTTCTCTTTTCAGAGAAACCCATGTGTGATTTTCACAAAAGCATTTCATAAAATTCAAACACATTCCCAAGAATGTGATTATCTATCAAAGTAAAGCATCTACAGAGAAATGGAAAACTGCTCTCACCTCTAACAGTACTTTGACATATCTAAAACTATGGCTTCTCTTTTCAAGAAACGCATGTGTTTTCCTCACAAAAGCATTTCATGAAATTCATACATTTTGCAAAGAATGTGCTTATCTTTCAAAGTAAAGTTTCTACAGAGAAGAGAACACTTCTCTCACTTGAATCAATACTGTTACATTTCCGAAACCACTGCTTCACTTTTCAAAGAAACACATGTGCCTTATCAAAAAGCATTTCATGAAATTCATTCATTTTCCAAAGCACGTGATTATCTTTCAAAGTAAAGGTTTTTCAGTGAAAAGTAATAATGTTCTCAATTCTAACAATACCTAGACATGTCTCTAACAACGGTTGCCATTTTACAAAAGCATTTCATGAAATTATTATACTTTCCTTAGAATGTGATTATCTTTCAAAGTACAGCTTCTTCAGAAAAAGGGAACCCTGCTTTCACTTCTAACAATACTTTTACATTTCTGAAAAAAACTGCTTATCTTTTCAAAGAATCACATGTACATTTCTGATAAAAGCATTTCATAGAATTTATACACTTTCAAAAGAATGTGATTATCGTTCAAAATACAGCTTCTACAGAGAAAAGAAACAATGCTCGCACTTCTAACAGTACTTTGATATATCTCAAACAACGACTTCTCTTTTCAGAGAAACACATATGCGTTTCTCCTAAAATAATTGCATTAAATACATACACTTTACAACGAAAATGATTTTCTTTCAAGGTAAAACTTCTATAGAGAAAAGGAACACTCCTGTCACTTTATATAATACTTTGACATATCTCTAACAATGACTTCACTTTTCAAAGAAACACATGTGTGTATATCACAAAAGAATTTCATGAAATTCTTACACATTCCAAACTACGTGATTATCTTTAAATATAAAGCTTCACAAGGAAAAGGAGCACTGCTTTCACTTCTAACAATACTTTTAGATTTATAAAACAACTGCTTCTCTTTTCAAAGAATCACAGTGTGCATTTCTCACAAAGCATTTCATGGAATTTATACACTTTCAAAGAACGTGATTATTTTTCAAAGTACAGCTTCTACAGAGAAAATGAACACTGGTCAGAATTCTAACAGTATTTTGACATATCTCAAACAACGGCTTCTCTTTTCAGAAAAACACATGTGCATTTTTCACAAAAGAATTACATGAAATACATACAGTTTACAAGGAAAATGATGTTCTTTCAAAAAAGCTTCTATAGAGAAAAGGAACACTCTGTGACTTTGACATATCACATACAACAACTTCACTTTTCAAAGAACACGTGCGTTTCTCACAAAAAAAATTCTTGAAATTCATAAACATTCCAAAATACGTGATTATCTTTCAATATAAAGCTTCACCAGAGATAAGGATCACTGCTTTCACTTCTAACAATAATTAGAAATATATCAAACAATGGCTTCTCCTTTCAGAGAATCAAATGTGAGTTTCTCACAAAAGAATTTCATGGAATTCATACACTTTCCATAGAACGTGATTATCTTTCAATGTAAAGATTCTACAGTGAAAAGGAACACTATTCTCACTACTATAACTACTTTGACATACTGGCAACAATGGCTTCTCTTTTCAGAGAAACACATTTGCGCTCTTACAAAAGCATTCCATGAAATTCATACACTTACAAAAGAACGAGATTATCTTTCAAAATACAGCTTTTACAGGAAGAAGGTACACTGCTCTAACTTCTTAAATTACTTTGACATATCTCAAATAATGGCTTCTCTTTTCAGAGAAACACATGTGCATTTCTCACAAAAGCATTAAATAGAATTCAAATATTTTCCAAAGAACGTGATTATCTTTCAAAGTAAAGCATCTACAGAGAAAGGGAACACTGCTCTCACTTCTAACAGTACTTTGATATATCTCAAACAATGGCTTCCCTTTTCAGATAAACACATGTGCGTTTCTCACAAAAGAATTTCATGTAATCCATACACATTCCTAAGAACGTAATTATCTTTCAAATTAAACATCTACAGAGAAAAGGAAAACTGCCATCACATCTCATGGTACTTTGAAATATCTAAATCTATGGCTTCTCTTTTCAAAGAAACACATGTGCATTTCTCACAAAAGCATTTCATGAAATTCATACATTTTCCAAAGAATCTTTATCATTCAAAGTAAAGCTTCTACAGAGAAAAGAACACTTCTCTCACTTGTAACAATACTTTTACATTTCCGTAACCACTGCTTCACTTTTCAAAGATCACATGTGCCTTATCAAAAAGCATTTCATGAAATTCATTCACTTCCCAAAGAACGTGATTATCTTTCAAAGTTAAGGTTCTTCAGTGAAAAGGAATAATGTTTTCAATTCTAACAATACCTTGATCTATCTCTAAGAACGGTTGCCATTTTACAAAAGCATTTCATGAAATTAATATTCTTTTCATAGAATGTGATTATCTTTCAAAGTACAGCTTCTTTGGAAAAGGGGAACACTGCTTTCACTTCTAAAAATACTTTTACATTCAAGAAACACTGCCTCTCTTTTCAAAGAATCACATGTGCATTTCTCACAAAAGCATTTCATGAAATTAATACACTTTCAACAGAACATGATTATCTTTCAAAGTACAGCTTCTACATAGAAAAGGAACACTGGTCGCACTTTTAACAGTACTTTGACATATCTCAAACAATGGTTTCTCTTTTCAGAGAAACACATGTGCGTTATTCCCAAAAGAATTACATGAAATACATACACTTTACAAAGAATGTGATTTTCTTTCAAAGTAAAGCTTCTATAGAGAAAAGTAACACTCCTGTCACTACTTCTAATACTTTGACATATCACAAAAAACGACTTCACTTTTCAAAGAAACACATGTGCTTTTCTCACAAAATAATTTCATGAAATTCATTCACATTCCAAAGTATGTGATTATCTTTCAATATAAAGCTTCACCAGAGAAAAGGAGCACTGATTTCACTTCTAACAATAATTTGACATATATCAAACAATGGCTTCTATTTTCAGAGAAACAAATGTGTGTTTCTCACAAAAGCAAATCACAGAAATCATACACTTTCCATAACACAAGAATATCTTTCAGAGTAATGATTCTACAGTGAAATGGAACACTATTCTCACTACTATCAATACTTTGACGTACAGAAAACAATGGCTTCTCTTTTCAGAGAAAGACATGTGTGTTTCTGACAAAAGCATTTCATGAAATTCATAGACTTTACAAAGAACGTGATTATCTTTCAATGTAAAGTTTCTACAGAGAATAGGAAAACTGCCAGCACTTATAACAATACTTTGACATATCTCAAACAATGGCTTCTATTTTCAGAGAAACACATGTGCATTTCTCACAAAAGCATTTCATGGAATTTATACACTTTCAAAAGTAGGTGATAATCTTTCAAAGTTTAGCTTCTACAGAGAAAAGGAACACTGGTCACACTTCTGACAGTACTTTGATATATCTCAAACAACGGCTTCTTTTTCAGAGAAACACATGTGTGTTTCTCCCAAAATAATTATGTTAATTATATACACTTTACAACGAAAATGATTTTCTTCTAAACTGAAGCTTCTGTAGAGAAAAGGAACACTCCTGTCACTTCTTGTAATACTTTGACATATCTCTAAAAATGACTTCACTTTTCAAAGAAACACATGTGCGTTTCTCACAGAAGAATTTCATGAAATTCATATACATTCCAAAGTACATGATTATCTTTCAATATAAAGCTTCACCAGAGAAAAGCAGCACTGCTTTCACTTCTAACAATAATATGAAATATATCAAAAAACGTCTTTTCTTTTCAGAGAAACAAATGTGTGATTCTCACAAAAGCATTTCATGGAATTCATACACCTTCCATAGAACGTGATTATCAATCAATGTAAAGATTCTACAGTGAAAAGGAACACTATTCTCACTAATATCAATATTTTGACATACTGCAAACAATGGCTTCTCTTTTCAGAAAAACATATGTATGTTTCTAACTAATGCATTTCATGAAATTCACACACATTCCAAAGAACGTGATTATCTTTCAAATTAAAGTTTCTACAGAGAAAAGGAACACTGCTAGCAATTGTAACAGTACTTTGACATATCTCAAACAATGGCTCTTATTTTCAGAGAAACACATGTGCTTTTCTCACAAAAGGGTTTCATGGATTCCATACACATTCCTAAGAACGTGATTATCTTTCAAAGTAAAGCATTTAAGAGAAAAGGAAAACTGCCATCACTTCTCATGGTACTTTGAAATATCTAAGTCTATGGCTTCTCTTTTCAAAGAAACACAAGTGCGTTTCTCACAAAAGCATTTCATGAAATTGATACGTTTTCCAAAGAATGTGCTTATTTTTCAAAGTAAAGCTTCTGCAGAGAAAAGAACACTTCTCTGGCTTCTAAGAATACTTTTACATTTGTGAAACAACTGCTTCATTTTTCAAAGAAACACATGTGCATTCTTTTTTGTGTGTGTGTTATATTTTATTGAGAAAAAAATTTTCTGCCTCCTCCCATCTTTCCACTCCTCCCCCCATTCTTCCCCCCTCCCCACTCCACTCCCCTTATCCCCACTCCTCTCCCCCTCCCCTCACTTCTATCCCCCTCCCTCTGCAGTCTGAGAGCAGCTAGGGTTCCCTGCCCTGTGGATAGTCCAAAGTCCTTGCCCCTCCATCCTGGTCTAGGAAGGTGAATATCCAAACAGGCTAGACACCCTCAAAGTCAGACCATTATGCAGGATCAAAACCCAGTGCCATTTTCCCTGGCTTCTCAGCAGCCCTCATTGTCTGCCATATTCAGAGAGTCCGGTTTTATTCTCTGCTTTTTCAGTCACATTCCAGCTGGCCTTGGTGAGCTCTCAATAGATCAGCCCCACTATCTCCGTGGATGGGTGCACCCCTTGTGTTCCTGACTTCTTTGCTCATGTTCACCCTCCTTCTGTTCCTCATTGGGACTTTGGGAGTTCAGTCCAGTGCATCCAGTGTGGGTCTCTGTCTCTATCTCTATCCATCGCCAGATGAAGGTTCTATGGTGATATGCAAGATATTCATCAATATGGGTATAGGATAGGATCATTTCAGGTTCCCTATCCTCAACTGCCCCAGGAACTAACTGGGGACCTCGCCTTTGGCATCTGGAAGCACCTCTAGGTCCAAGTCTCTTGCCAACCCTAAGATGGCTCACTTAATTAAGATAGGTGCTTCCCTGCTCCCCTATCCAAACTTCCTTTATTCCAATCATCCCATTTCCCCAAGTTCTCCCCAACATACCCTTCTCACTTTTCTCTCCCCATCTCCCCTTACCCGCTCCCACCACACCTCCAAGATCCCGATTTTTTTGCCCGGCAATCTTGTCTACTTCCCATACCCAGCAAAATAGCTATATGTTTTTCTTTGGGTTCACCTTCTTATCTAGCTTCTTTAGGTTAACAAATTATAGACTCACTGACCTTTCTGGCTAGAACCCAATTATGAGTGAATACATCCCTTCTTCATCTTTTTGGGTCTGGGTTACCTCACTCAGGATAGTATTTTCTATTTCCATCCATTTGCATGCAAAATTCGAGAAGTCATTGTTTTTTACCGCTGAGTAGTACTCTAGTGTGTATATATTCCACACTTTCTTCATCCATTCTTCCATTGACGGACATCTAGGTTGTTTCCAGGTTCTGGCTATTACAAACAATGCTGCTATGAACATAGTTGAACAAATGCCCTTGTCATATGATCGGGCATCTCTTGGGTATATTCCCAAGAGTGGCATTGTTGGGTCCAGGGGTAGGTTGATCCCGAATTACCTGAGAAACCGAAACACTGCTTTCCAAAGTGGTTGCACAAGTTTGCATTCCCACCAGCAATGGATGAGGGTACCCCTTCCTCCACAACCTCTCCAGAAGAGGCGATCATTGGTGTTTTTGATTTTAGCCAATCTGACAGGTGTAAGAAGATATCTCAAAGTTGTTTTGATTTGCATTTCCCTGATCACTAAGGAGGTTGAGCATGACCTTAAGTGTCTTTTGGCCATTTGAACTTCTTCTTTTGTGAATTCCTGGAGAAAATCAACAAGTTTGATAAACCCCTATCCAAACTAATCAAACGGCAGAGAGAGAATTTGCAAATTAATAAGATCAGAAATGAAAAGGGGGCCATAACCACAGACACAGAGGAAATTCATAGAATCATTAGATCTTACTACAAAAGCCTGTATGCCACAAAACTGGAAAATGTAATAGAAATGGACACGTTTTTAGATAAATACAATTTACCAAATTTAAACCAGGACCAGGTGAACAATCTAAATAGACCTGTTAGTCGTGAAGAATTAGAAGCTGTTATCAAAACCCTCCCTACCAAAAAAAGCCCAGGACCAGATGGTTTCAATGCGGAATTCTACCAGAACTTCCAAGAAGACCTAATACCTATACTCCTTAAGGTATTTCACAATATAGAAACAGAAGAGTCATTGCCAAAATCCTTTTATGAAGCTACAGTCACTCTGATACCAAAATCACACAAAGACCCAACCAAGAAAGAGAATTACAGGCCAATCTCACTCATGAACATCAACGCAAAAATCCTCAACAAAATACTGGCAAACCGTATCCAAGAACCCATTAGAAAAATTATCCATTATGATCAAGTAGGCTTCATTCCAGAGATGCAGGGCTAGTTCAACATACGAAAATCTATCAATGTAATCCACCATATAAATAAACTGAATGAAAAAAACCATATGATCATTTCATTAGATGCTGAAAAAGCTTTTGACAAAATTCAACATCCCTTCATGATAAAAGTCTTGGAGAGATTAGGGATACAAGGGTCATACCTAAATATAATAAAAGCTATTTACAGCAAACCGAAGGCTAACATCAAACTAAACGGAGAGAAACTAAAATCCATCCCACTAAAATCAGGAACATGGCAAGACTGTCCACTCTCTCCATACCTTTTCAATATAGTGCTTGAAGTTTTAGCAATAGCAATAAGACAAGATAAGGGGATCAAGGGGATTCGAATAGGGAAGGAAGAGGTTAAACTTTCATTATTTGCAGATGATATGATAGTGTACATAAGTGACCCCAAAAACTCCACCAAAGAACTCCTAAAGCTGATAAACACTTTTAGTAATGTGGCAGGATACAAGATCAACTCCAAATAATCAGTCGCCTTTCTATACACAAAGGATATGGAAGCAGAGAGGGAAATCAGAGAAGCATCAGCTTTCACAATAGCCACAAATAGCATAAAATATCTTGGGGTAACTCTAACCAAGGAAGTGAAAGATCTATTTGACAAGAACTTTAAGGCATTGAAGAAAGAAATTGAAGAGGATACCAGAAAGTGGAAGGATCTACCTTGCTCTTGGATTGGGAGGATCAACAAAGTAAAAATGGCAATTCTACCAAAGGCAATTTATAGATTCAATGCAATCCCCATCAAGGTCCCATCAAAATTCTTCACAGATATTGAGAGGACAATAATCAACTTAATATGGAAAAACAAAAAACCCAGGATAGCAAAAACAGTCTTATATAATAAAGGAACTTCTGGGTGCATTACCATCCCTGATTTCAAACTCTATTACAGAGTCACAGTAATGAAAACAGTGTGGTATTGGTATAAAAACAGAGAAGTTGACCAATGGAATCGTATTGAAGACCCAGATTTTAACCCACAAACCTATGAACACCTCATTTTCGATAAAGGAGCTAAAAGTATACAATGGAAGAAAGAAAGCATCTTCAACAAATGGTGCTGGCACAACTGGATGTCAACCTGTAGAAGAATGTAAATTGACCCATATCTATCACCATGCACAAAACTCAAGTCCAAATGGATCAAAGATCTCAATATCAATCCGAACACACTGAACCTGATAGAAGAGAAATTGGGAAGTACCCTACAACAGATGGGCACAGGCGATCGCTTCCTAGGTATAACCCCAGCAGCAGAGACATTAAGGGCAACATTGAATAAATGGGACCTACTGAAACTGAGAAGCTTCTGTAAAGCAAAGGACACTGTCACTAAGACACAAAGGCAGCCCACTGACTGGGAAAAGATCTTCACCAACCCCACAACAGAAAAAGGTCTGATCTCCAAAATATATAAAGAACTCAAGAAACAAGACCGTAAAAGGTGAATTAGCCCAATTAAAAAATGGGGCACTGCTCTGAACAGAGAATTCACAAAAGAAGAAGTTTACATGTGCATTCTTAAAAAGCATTTCATGAAATTCATACACTTTCAACGAACGAGATTATCTTTCAAAATACAGCTTCTACAGGGAAAAGGAGCACTGCTCTCACTTCTAACAATACTTTGACATAACCCAAACAATGGCTTCTCTTTTCAGAGAAACACATGTGCGATTCTCACAAAAGCATTTCATAGAATTCAAACACATTCCAAACAACCTGATTATCTTTCAAAGTAAAACATCTACAGAGAAAAGGAACACTGCTCTCACTTATAACAGTACTTTGACATATCTAAAACTACGGTTCTCTTTTCAAAGAAATGCATGTGTGTTTCCCACAAAAGCATTTCAGGAAATTAATCCATTTTCCAAAGAACATTTGTAATCGTTCAAAGTAAAGATTCTACAGAGAAAAGAACACTTCTCTCACTTGTAACAATACTTTTACATTTCCGTAACCACTGCTTCACTTTTCAATGATACACATGTGCCTTATCAAAAAGCATTACATGAAATTCATTTACTTTCCAAAGAACGTGATTATCTTTCAAAATAAAGGTTATTCAGTGAAAAGGAATAATGTTCTCAATTCTAACAATACCTTGACATATCTCAAACAACGGTTGCCCTTTTAAAAAAGCTTTTCATGAAATTAATATACATTCCAAAGAATGGGATTATCTTTCAAAGTACAACTTCTACAAATAAAGGGAACACTGCTTTCACTTCCAACAATACTTTTACATTGATGAAACAACTGCTTCTCTTTTCAAAAATCACATGTGCATTTCTCACAAAAGCATTTCATGAAATTCATACATTTTCCAAAGAATGTTTATCATTCAAAGTAGAGCTTCTACAGAGAAAAGAACACTTCTCCCACTTGTAACAATACTTTACCATTTCCGAATCCACTTCTTCACTTTTCAAAGATACACATGTGCCTTATCAAAAAGCATTTCATGAAATTCATTCACTTTCCAAAGAACGTGATTATCTTTCAAAGTAAAGGTTCTTCAGTGAAAGGAATAATGTTCTCAATTCTAACAATACCTTGACCTATCTCTAAGAATGGTTGCCCTTTTAAAAAAGCATTCCATGAAATTAATATTCTTTCCATAGAATGTGATTATCTTTCAAAGTACAGCTTCTTCGGAAAAAGGGAACACTACTTTCACTTCTAACAATACTTTTTCATTCTTGAAACAACTGCTTCTCCTTTCAAAGAATCATATGTGCATTTCTCACAAAAGCATTTCAAGAAATTTAAACTCTTTCAAAAGAACGTGATTATCTTTCAAAGTACAGCTTCTATAGAGAAAAGGAAGACTGGTCGCAATAAACAGTACTTTGACATATCTCAAACAATGGCTTATCTTTTCAGAAAAACACATGTGCGTTATTCCCACAAGAATTACATGAAATACATACACTTTACAACGAAGGTGATTTTCTTTCAAAGTAAAGCTTCTATGGAGAAAAGGAACACTCCTGACTCTACTTCTAATAATTTGACATATCTCAAACAACGACTTCACTTTTCAAAGAAACACATGTGCGCTTCTCACAAAATAATTTCATGAAATTCATACACATTCCTGACTCTACTTCTAATACTTTGACATATCTAAAACTACGGCTTCTCGGCTTCTCTTTTCAAAGAAATGCATGTGTGTCTCACAAAAGCATTTCATGAAATTCATACATTTTCCAAAGAACATGATTATCTTTCAAAGTAAAGTTTCTTCAGTAATAAGGAATACTGTTCTCACTGCAAACAATACTTTGATATATCCCAAACAACGACTTCTCTTTTCAGAGAAACACTTGTGCGTTTCTCACAAAAACATTTCTTGAAATTCATACATTTTCAAAAGACAAGATTATCTTTCAAAGTAGAGCTTCTTCAGATTAAGGAACACTTCTCTCACTTATAACAATACTTTTTTATTTCAAAAACAACTGCTTCACTTTTCAGAGAAACACATGTGTTTTTTTTTACAAAAGCATTTCAGGAAATTCATACACTTTACAAAGAACGTGATTATCTTTCAAATCAAAGCTCTAAAAAGAAATGTAACACTGCTCTACCTTCTAACAATATTTTGACACATCCCATACCATGGAATCTCTTTTCAAAGAAACACATGTGCGTTTCTCACAAAAGCATTACATGAAATTCATACACTTTCAAAAGAACATGATTATCTCTTAAAGTAAAGCTTCTAAAGATAAAGGAACGCTTCTCTCACATCTAAAAATAATTTTATATTACAGAAACTAATGCTTCACTTTTTAGAGAAAAACAAGTGCGTTTCTCACAAAAGCATTTCATGAAATTTATATACTTTTCAAAGAACATGATTATCTTTTAAAGTAAAGTTTCTTCAGTAAAAAGGAATACTGTTCTCACTGATAACAATATTTTGATATATCCCAAACAATGGCTTCTCTTTTCAGAGAAACACCTGTGTGTTTCTCACAAAGCATTTCAAGAAATTCATACATTACCTTTCAAAGTAAAGCTTCTACATTGAAACGGACAACTCTTATCACTTCTAACAATACTTTGATATATCCCAAACAACAGCTTCTGTTTTCAGGTAAACACATGTGTGTTTCTCACAAAAGCATGTCATGAAATTCATACACTTTACAAAGAACATGATTATCTTCCAAAGTAAAGGTTCTAAAGAGGAAGGAGCATTCTCTCACTTCTAACAATACATTGACATTTCCGAAACAAATGTTTCTCTTTTTAGAGAATCAAATGTGCGTTTCTCACAAAAGCATTTCATGAAATTAATAAACTTTCAAAGGAATGTGATTATCTCTCAAATAATTGCTTCTATAGATCAAGGAACACTTCTCTCACTTCTAACAATACTTTGACATTTCTGAAAATAACTGCTTATCATTTTCGAGAAACATATGTGCGGTTCTCACAAAAGCATTTCATGAAATTCATACACTTTCAAAAAAAGTGATTGTACTTCAAAGTAAAGCTTCTACAGAGAAAGGAACATTTCTCTCACTTCTAACAATACAATGACAATTTCAAAAACAACTGTTTGTCTTTTCAGAGTAACACGTGCGTTTCTCACAAAAGCATTTCATGAAATTCATATACTTTACAAAAAACGTGATTATCTTTCAAAGTAAATTTTCTACCAAGAAATGTAACACTGCTCTCACTTCTCACAATACTTTGATATGTCCCAAACAAAGGCTTATTTTTTTCAGAAAAACATATGTGTGTTTCTTACATAAGCATTTCAAGAAATTCATTCATTTTCCAAAGAATGTGATTATCTTTCAAAGTAAAACTTCTACAGTGAAACCAACAACTCTTCTCACTTCTAATAATACTTTGACATATCCCAAACAATAGCTTCTGATTTCAGAGAAACACATGTGCATTTCTCACAAAAGCATTTCATGAAATTCATACACTTTCCAAAGAACGTGATTATTTTTCAATGTAAAGCTACTACCGAGAAAAGGAACACTGCTCTAATTTTTAACAATATTTTGACATATCTCAAACAATAGCTTCTCCTGTCAGAGAAACACATGTGCGTTACTCACAAAAGAATTTCATGAAATTCATTGACTTTAAAAAAGCAAGTGATTATCTTCCAAATTAAAGCTTCAAGCGAGAAATGTAACACTGCTCTCACTTCTAAGAATACTTTGACATGTCTCAAACAATGGCTTCTCTTATCAAAGAAACATATGGACGTTTCTCACAAAAGCATTTCTGGAAAATCATACACTTTATAAAGAACGTGATCTTTCAAAGTGAAGCTTCTACAGAGAAAATGAACAATGCTCTTACTTCTAACAATACTTTGACATATCTCAAACAAAGGCTTTTCTTTTCAGAGAAACACATGTGCGTTTCTCACAAAAGCAATTCAAGAAATTCAAACACTTTCCAAAGAATATGATTATCTGTCAAAGTAAAGGGTCTACAGAGATATGTAACACTGCTCTAACTTCTAACAATACTTTGACACATCCCACACAATGGCATCTCTTTTCAAAAAACACATGTGCGTTTCTCACAAAAGCATTTTATGAAATTCATATACTTCACAAAGAATGTGATTATCTTCCAAGTAAACCTCATACAGAGAAAAGAACAATTCTCTCACTTCTCACAATACTTTTACATTTTTAAAAGAACTGCTTCACTTTTGAGAGAAACATATGTGCTTTCTCACAAAAGCATTCCATTAAATTCATACAATTTCAAAAGAAGGTGATTATCTCTCAAAGTAATACTCCTACAGATAAAGGAACAGTTCTCTCATTTCTAACAATACTTTGACATTTCCAAAACAACTGCTTCACATTTTAGGGAAACAAATGTGACTTTCTCACAGAAGTAATTTTTGAAATTCATACACTTTCAAAAGAACGTGATTATCTTTCAAAGTAAAGCTTCTACAGAGAAACGGACACTTCTCTCATTGCTAACAATATATTGACATTCCCCAAAAAACTGTTTCTCTTTTCAGAGAAACACATGTGCGTTTCTCACACAAGGAATTCATGAAATTCTTACACTTTCAAGGGACATGATTATCTTTCAAATAAAGCTACTACTGAGAAAAGGAACACTGCTCTCACTTTTAACAATACTTTGACATATCTCAAACAATGGCTTCTCTTTTCAGAGAGACACATGTACATTCCTCACAAAAGCATTTGAAGAAATTCATACACTTTCCAAAGAACATGATTGTCTTTAAAGTAAATCCTCTACACCAAAAAGGAACACTGTTCTCACTTCTAACAATACTTTGACATATTACAAACAATGGCTTCTCTTTTCAGAGGAACAGATGTGTGTTTCTCACAAAAGTATTTCACAAAATTCATACACATTCCAAAGAACGTGATTGTCTTTGAAAGTAAAGCTCTACAAAGCAATGGAACACTAATCTGACTTCTCACAATACTTTGAAACATTCCATACAATGGCATCTCTTTTCAAAGAAACACATGTGCGTTTCTCACAAAAGCATTTTATGAAATTCATATACTTCACAAAGAACGTGATTATCTTTCAAAGTAAATCTCATACAGAGGACAGAACACTTTTCTCCCTTCTCACAATACTTTGACATTTTTGAAACAACTGCTTCACTTTTGAGAGAAACAGATGTGCTTTCTCACAAAAGCATTTCATGAAATTCATACACTTTCAAAGAATGTGATTATCTCTCAAAGTAAAGCTTCTACACATAAAGGAATACTTCTCTTATTTCTAACTGGCCGCGGTGTGCCTGTCTGCGAGGCGGAGGAGGGTGGGCACACCTTTTTTTTCCTCCCCACTCCACCTTCTTCTCCAAAGGACCGGGGTAGACCAGTAGTCCCTGCCCACGGGCATCCATTTTTTTTTCCTGGGGATGCGGTGGATCGACCAGATGTCCCGCTGGACTCTTTTTTAAAAATATATATTCCTAGACCTGACTCATCGACCAGTTGGCTCTCTGTGCACTTTTCTTTTCACAGACTTGAATAGAAGTGGGTCGACCAGTTGTCCAATAAAGTGTTTGGCCTTAAAATGCTAAGTCCCGAGGTTGACCAGTTGGCCTTATGAAATTGGGACGACTAGATGTCTTTTTTCATGTCTTCATTGACTGATGTCATTTTTAAATGTATTGTTCATTTGTTTATCTGTTGTTTCTTTCTCTATCCCAGCCCGCCCTACTCACTCACATTCATTTTATTTATTTATTTATTTATGGATAGATAGATCGATCGATGGATGGGGCAGGGGGAGAAGGGGGAGCTAGTGTGCTCAGTGGTCATCTAGTTGTAAATAAGGCTGGGAATAAATAGCTGAATATTTATTCATTCGAATAATATTAAAACTGTTCAAGTAGAAAACAATTGCTTTCTTCTCTGTTTGCCCAGAGATCTGACTGACTGCAACTTGGAAAGAAGACAGCCCTTCTGGACAGAGAACTCCCTCTTGCTTTGGGTGGGGCGGCTGAGTGAACGTGGGTGCATCAACCAGTTTACATGTTTTGTCTTTTATGGATTGAATGGATGTGATGTGTCTCATTTTTTTTTCACAATTGCTTGCTTGCTTGATTGAGCAATGACTTCTTGTGTATTTCTTTGCTTGCTTACTTACCTATCAGTTCAGCCCATCTCATTTACTTACTTCTTTAAAAGGCTGGAGAGAAGTACTGGCTGCTCTTCCAGAGGTCCTGAGTTCAATTCCCAGCAACCACATGGTGGCTCACAACCATCTGTACTGAGATCTGGCGCCCTGCTCTGGCATGCAGGCATACATCAAGACAGAATGTTGTATACATAATAAATAAATAAATAAATAAATAAATAAATAAATATTTTTTTAAAAAAATGACCCACCTAGTTATTTACTTACTTACTTACTTGTTCATTCATTCCTTCACTTCCTTATCTTCTTTCATATATCTGTTTATTTATCTGCTGATTTAGCCTGACTCATTTATTTACTTATTGAATGTTTCAATTATTATTATTTTTATTCATTTATTCATTCTTTATTTGTCTATTTTATGTATGTATTTACTTACTATCTTAATTATTTTTACTTTTTAAAATTTACTTAATTTTTTTTCTTTCTTTGGGAATGTAGATCATTTCTTTCTTTCTTTCTTTCTTTCTTCTTCTTTCTTTCTGTCTCCTGACTGTCACTGGCAAAGAAAATGGTGGCCTCCATGTCACTGGTTCTGGGTGAGTGTCAGCAAAGCAGCTCCTGAAATGGAATTTGATGAAGGGATAGATAGATAGATAGATAGATAGATAGATAGATAGATAGATAGATAATATAGATGGGATGCACACGCACTCGCACATACATATATACACACACATATGCATGCACGTGCATGACATGTACAGATGGGGGGTTCCAATGTTTTCAGAGGAAGGTGCTCGCTGGTAATAATAAATGTGCTGGTAAATAAGGCTGGAAATAGCTGAATATTAAATCATTAAAACTCTTCAAATAAATAAAAAGCAATTCCATTTCTCTCTCTCTCTCTCTCTCCCTCCCCCCTCTCACCATATACCAGCACACACATCTGAACTGACAGCAACATACAAAAGAAGAAGAAACATGGAAAGAAGACATCCCTGCTGGACAGGATCTGATCTGAGATGAGAATAAATTCATCGAAAGGCTGCCAACAGCATTTCATTGAGAAGAGATTCCACATTTTATGCTGTACAGTTAGATAGATAGATAGATAGATAGATAGATAGATAGATAGATAGATAGATATAGATAGATAAATAGATAGACAGATTAAGAGGGGCCTGCCTGTGAACTGGGGTGGGGTGTGGCTTCTCAGGTCATGTCAGGTCAGGGAGGGGCTGAGGAGTGTCCCATTGGCCTTGACAATAGGCACCAGTCAGGTGTTAAAGTCAGGGCCTGGGAGTTCCTCAAAGGGAATGACTGGAGACCCTTGCTTACCTAAAAAAAATGCCTGACCTTGGAAAAGGACTTGTGGAAAGCAGGCACTAGAAACTTCGGTTTCACATCTTACCAGAAAGCTCCCTCTCAGAAGGGAAAATCATCATCGCGATGTCTTACTCTTTTCCCAAGGATACCTTACCGTTCTGATCATTCTTACTGAATTAAGTCTTCCACTGTAAATACATAAATACATAAATAAATAAATAAATAAATAAAATAAGTAAGTAAGCAAATACGTGGATGAATGAACAAACAAATAAATACAAAGTTCGCTGTTGTTGACTGACTTTTGGTTTCTCTCTTTGTGAAACTCTCTCTCTTTCTCTCTCTCTCTCTCTCTCTCACACAAAACACTAAATATACAATAAAAGGAAGCATAACACCTTTACTCAGGGGGCAGAGTGAACTCTGAAAATTTTCCAGGCAGGGCTATAGAGAGAGATGCTCCATGTCAGGCTGAAGAGATAGTTTAGGTTCAATTCCCAGCATCTACATGGCAGCTCACAGCTGTCTGTAATCCAGGAGCCTGAGAGCCATGGCAAAAACACAAATGCACATAAGATAAAAATAAATAAATTTTTTAAACGTGGGGGGGAAACAGACAGAATATAAGAACAAACTGAAAAACAAAGAAAGATAGTGTTGGCTGGCTAGCTGACTTTCAGTTCCCTGACAGAAATAAGCACATTATGGAGGAACCACAAAGTTGTTACACTATGGGGGTGTGATGAGGAGACATTGTGAGTGAGTTTCCTGTCAGAACAAAGTTAGTCCCACAGTTAATGAAATTCATTATTCCAAAACTTCAGCAGAATATATCCCAAGTTTGCAAATGTGTGATCAGCTTGTGACAGGTTGGGCTGGAGATGCTGAGAACTGGAGAGCCCTCAATGCAAGAGCAGACACTCATTCCCATGAAGAGAGAGAGAGGGAGAGAGGGAGGGAGGGAGGGATCATTAATTCCTATACTCAAGTTTAAGGAAAGATGAATGGCTATGGAGAGACCACTCACAGATATGAAAAATCATTTCCTAAAAATCAAATTTCTCAGTCAGTATACAACTGCTGTGGTACTTCTCCTAGATAGAGAAACACACACACACACACACACACACACACACACATACTGATTCCTTGATCTAGAGCCACAGTGCACATGCTGTGGAAAAGGGGACATGACCAACTTGAATCACAATATTCATCAGAGCATGAGAAGAGTGTAAAAAGGACACAAAAGGAGAGATAATTGTGGTCCTTCCTTCCTTCTTTCCTTCCCTCCCTCAGGAAGTGACTGACAGATGAGACTTTGTCCAAGCAGGTTCTGAAATACCAGACTTGAGTTTCCCCCTCTGTGTGTATTAGTCAGTCAGTCGTTCCTCCCTTCTTTCTGTAGGAAGGTGGTGCATGTCCTCAGAAGTTACTGGTTTCCTGTGCACCAGGGGAAAGCTTTCTAAGCCTTATTCAGACCTATAGAGGATGCACCATGACTTCAGAGACCTCAGGGAGTATAGGGGTGGGTGCTTGATGCTTCAGACTCATGTCATTGAAGGGCATAACATAGTCTGGATTCACAGAGATTCACAACACAGAGCCATTGTCACTTACTAACAGCCCAGGACACCCAGAGCTAACAAGAAATTGCAGTCTCAGCTGGGCTGTGGTGTGTGCATGCCTTTAATCACAGCACACACATACAGATCTCTGTGAATTCAAGGATGGCCTGATTTACAGAGTGAGTTTTAGGACAGCCCAAGATACACAAAGAAACCCTTTCTTGAAAAACAAAACAGCAAAAGAAAGAAAGAAAGGAAAGGAAAAAGACAAAAGAAAAAAGAAAAAATGACAGTCTCTTCCCACTCTCTCATACATTGGCTTTTAAAGAGCTCTCAAGCAGTTGAACTGGAGACCAGGGTGTCATTCATAACTGGGAAGCCAGAAACCTTAGGGGGTCACAGGAGACGGACTGACTGCAGCACTTGATGCCTCAACCCTGCTAATGGCTGTGATATAAGGCATGGTAAAATACGGGCTTTGGCAGAGTGCTACTCCCCTTTCTCTATTATTATTGCTACACAATGAAAAGGACTCAGCGGGGGGGGGGGGTGATGTGCAGTGCTGGTATTGAAATGTCACTGACTCCTTCCGCACTCCTTGCTTGTCAATTCCCTACTTTGTCAAATCAACTATCGTGAATCTTTGATGTAGGTTGGCCCTTAAGGAACGCAGAGAAACAACACAGGCCTATTGCATCCAAAAAACCTCCCAGTTCCTGAGCCCTAGCCCTGGAAGTCTCAAAGCCATCACATCCAGAAATCTCTCTAGTCCCTGATAGTGGTGAACTCACTTTGTCTTCCCCAGGACCACTAATTATTTCTCCATGTTTTCCTGTGAGATCTGGGGCCAGCTTTCTTCTTCCTCCCTCTGGCCTCTCCACGATCTCCATTCTCTAGACTGACATGTCTAGAAGCGAGTCTTATAGGCACTGAAAGAGTGTGTCTTGAGGGCAGTTGGCGTTTCTAGGACACGAGTGACATCACAAAATTCCGAGACCTCTCCGGGATACCATAGAATTTCCAGAGAAGGGACTGCTGATGTCGTGAGGCATGGCCTTTACCTCCTTGCTAATATTTCTCCCCGGACTGACCGACCGACCAACCAGAACCTGAGGCTTCCTTTCCAGGAGTCTCTCCTGTGACACAGAGGGAGCCATTCAGGATCTCCTCCTTCCAAAACCAGAAATTTCTCTCTACTTCATTAAAATCTTTTCACTACTTCCTTCACCCATGGGGAGTTAGTTGAACACTCACTTTTTTCATGAATGACCCTTCCTCCCTCTCCTGAACATCTCATATTACTGATTCATACCCAGTAATATGAGAAATTAGGCCAGGAGGACACGGAAGATGAGGGTTGAGCCCTCTGAAGTGAACAAGCACTTAGGGAAGGCTGAACTTAAGGGAACTTGACTCTGAGTTGCAATACATGAATAGCTGCTGCCAAGGCACAGAAGCAGGCATCGGGCTGAGGCACCAACTGGGCTCTCACCATCCTCCTGCATCATCAGAGCTGTGTGGGAAACTCAGCCCAAAGGAGGGGCTGTGTTCAAAGGGAGAGGGAATTTTCTAGGACAGCACTGTTTTTTCTTTCTTTCTTTCTTTCTTTCTTTCTTTCTTTCTTTCTTTCTTTCTTTCTTTTTTTATTCTCGAGACAGGGTTGTTCTGTAGTTTTTTAGTGCCTGTCCTGGAACTAGCTCTTGTAGACCAGGCTGCTCTCAAACTCACAGAGACCCACCTGCCTCTGCCTCCTGAGTGGAGTGCTGGGATTAAAGGCGTGAGCCACCACCGCCTGGGCCGACCATTTTTTTAAATATTTATTTATTTACTTATTATGTATACAATATTCTGTTTGTGTGTATGCCTACAGGCCAGAAGAGGGCACCAAACCTCATTTCAGATGGTTGTGAGCCACCATGTGGTTGCTGGGAATTGAACTCAGGACCTTTGGAAGAGCAGTCAGTGCTCTTAACTACTGAGCCATCTCTCCAGCCCCGGCCATTTTTTTCAACTCAGACAAAACTTCACCCATAGTATCTTACAGGGTTGGAGGTCATTAGTTAGTCCAATGCTGTTGGAGACTGTGTAGGGCTGAGATAGAGTATAAGGTGAGTTGTTTTTGAAAAGATTGCATGCTAGCTTCTCATTAAGTCTCATTCTAAAGCAGTCAATTTTAAAATGAAATCCCTAAAATGCATTCTCTATGGCTAGGAACACACAGTGCATCATTCCTTGCCATATGTCAGAGCACAGCAGCTCTGATGCCCCTGTCACTCTGGGGATGCGGCACTTCTGAATTAACTTTCCCCAGTCTACTTTCTTAGGATGTAGTCCCATTTTTAATCAACATTTAGAGCAACCTCAGATTGGAGCAGAGTATTTCAATTTTAAAAACACATTCTAAAACCTTAAAACTATGACTCTTATATTCCTGGGTTGTTGTTGTTGTTTCTACAGTGGTGATTTTACTTAAATTATCTAATGGGTGAAGAGTCTTGTTATTTTAGTATAAGAGTGTGTCTATGAAATTTGTGGTATTTGTGGACATGTTCTGAGGAGGACAGATCCCCTGGAGCTAGAGATACAGGCAGCTGTGATCTTCCTGATGTAGCTATTTACTGCTAGCGAGTGAAGGAAGGAACAATAACCCTGATCTACTGAGGTGTGTCTGTCTCCCTGAGGGCCCAGTGAAACGTCTTAGGTCAGAACATACATCTGTTTCCTGAGTTGAAGCTGTTTTTTGTTTGAGGAGAGTGACAGGCTCTGTGTGCAGCTGAGCTTTCTTCTTACTGGGCCGGGCTGGGCCACACCTGCTTCCAAGAATTTTGCTTATTTCATGTAGTCTGTGGTGGGATATCTCCTTCTGCAAACGGGAGGAACTGGAATGACTTCTGTTCATTGTGAACGGCAGCATCTAGATTCATCCTTTTGCTTTCAAAGCAAGAGTGTTTATTGGATGTTTCTCTGGGGGTCAGAGAGGCAGGATTTCAGGCAACAGAACCAAGAAACAAATCGTACTCCAAAGCCTAATCCAGAGATGAGATGACACCACTGACATGAGCAAGTTTGCTAATCGATTTAGGTCTCAGTAGTGCCATCCCTAGGCTTGTGACCGTGGGCCACGCCTCTCTTGGTGGTTGCAAACCCTTCCCTAGGGATTTTGCTTCCCTAGGGCTTTCCTTGATAAATGAACCAACCTACCTACCTACCTACCTACCTACTTTAAGGGATGTATTGTGGGTCAAATGTGTGAGATTATCTGTTAAGGTTTCTGGTGCCCAAATGAATCTTCAGTGTACCCAAGAATCCCAAACTTTTAATCACCCCCAACTCCTTCTTGCTGACTCCCATCATGCCAACATTATTGCCTAGAATTGCAGTCTGGTCACCAGGAAACACTGGCCTACACCAGTAGGAAGGATCCAAATTGGGTTTTATTGAATCTGTAGTCACTTCATACAACAACTGAAAAGCTAGAAAGTTAAGTTGTAAATCATAGCCCCACACAGATGATATGAGCACATCAGTTCTAACAGCGTCTTATCCAGGAAGTGTATATAGCCACAGACTACAGAGTATTCTTTTTTTTTTAATTTATTGAGCTCTACATTTTTTCTTTGCTCCCTTCCCTGCATCTCCCCTCCTCCACCAACCCTCCCTCAAGTTCCCCATGCTCCCAATTTACTCAGGAGATCTTGTCTTTTTCTACTTTCTACTTCCCCTGTAGATTAGATCTATGTAAGTCTCTCTTGGTGTCCACATTGTTGTCAAAGTTCTGGGGTTGTGGTTTGTAGGCTGGTTTTCTTTGCTTTATTGTTTAAAAACCACCGATGAGTGAGTACATGTGTGATAATTGTCTTTCTGGGTCTGTCTGGGTTACCTCACTCAAAATAATATTTTCTAGTTCCATCTATTTTCATGCCAAATTCAAGATGTGGTTTTTTTTTTGGTTTGTTTGTTTGTTTTCTTTCTGCTGTGTAGTACTCCATTGTGTACCACATTTTTTTTCTTATCTGTTCTTCAATCAAGGAGCATTTAGGTTATTTCTAGGTTTTGGCTATGACAAACAAACATAGTTGAGCACGTGTCCTTGTGGCACAATTGAGCATCCTGTGGACATATACCCAACAGTGGTATGACTGGGTCTCGAGGAAGGTTGTTTCCTACTTTTCTGATGTCCAAAGGGGACATACCAGCTTGTGTTCCCACCAGCAATGCAGGAGTGCTCTCTCTTCCCCACCACCTCTCCAGCATAAGTGGTCATCGGGGTTTTTGATCTTGGCCATTCTTACAGGTGTAAGATGGAATCTCAGAGTTGTTTTGATTTGCATTTCTCTGATGGCTAAGGATGTTGAACATTTCCTTAAGTTTTAGATTCCTTGGTTGAGAGTTCTCTGTTTAGGTCTGCACTCCATTTTATGAATTGGATTATTTGTTCTTGAGATGACCAATGTCTTGAGTTCTTTGTATATTTTGGAGATCAGACCTCTGTCTGATGTGGGGTTAGTGAAGATCTTTTCCCATTCTGTAAGGCCATCATTTTGTCTTATTGACTGTGTCCTTTGCTTTTCGTAAACTTTACAGGTTGAGGAGGTCCTGTTAATATATTAATTGTTTCTCCACAGTGTCCGTGCTGCTGGGGTTCTATTTTGGAAGTGGTTCCCTGTGGCAATGCCTTCAAGTGTACATCCCACTTTCTCTTCTATAAGGTTCGGTGTGGCCAGCTTTATGTTACGTTGAGGTCTGTGATCCATTTGGACTCAAGTTTTGTGCATGGAGATAGATATGGGTCTATTTTCGTTTTTCTACATCTTGATATCCAGTTACGCCAGAACCACTTGTTAAATATGCTTTCTTTTTTCTATTGGATATTTTTGGCTTCTTTATCAAAGATCAGGTGTTCAAAGATGCATGGATCGATATCCGGGTCTTCTATTCAGTTCCATTGGTCATCCTGTCTGTTCTTCTGCCAGGACCAGGCTGTTTTCAGAACTGTAGCTTACAGAGTGTTTTTTCAGGTGGGGCACAGAAGAGGTTAAATATGGTACCTTAGTTCTTCTGCTTTTCTAGCAGACGGGGGCCCAGCTGACAGGAATCCAGTAGAGATGGTATCAAGGTTCACACTGACACTAACAGCTGTAACTTGAGCAGGATTTGTGATCCACATGAAATTTGCAATGAATTGCAGCAAATCTGTGACACTCTAACTTGCTCAGGCTCGGTATTTGAACATACAGATGTTTGCAATGATCACTGGCTTCAGGACTTTTTTCTGTTTGTTTTGTTTTTCCACGAGACAGTGTTTCCCTGTAACTGAAGTTTAATGGCCTGGTGTCTTGAAACGTCCTCCCTACTTCTATTTTAGTGGCTTACTGCTTCAAAAAACTTCTCCATTTCTTTATCCCTAAGGGAAAAGAAATATAATCACTAAATACTTCTTAAAAAGCATTCTTCCTTGAAATATATAGACCACTGAAAATATTCCTTGACAGAACGGGAATACAAAATCCTTATCAAACCACCTTAAGATTCAATTGAACAGAAAACATGTTGTTCTGGGGGGCTGGAGAGATGGCTCAGTGGTTAAGAGCATTGCCTGCTCTTCCAGAGGTCCTGAGTTAAATTCCCAGCAACCACATGGTGGCTCAGAACCATCTGTAATGAGGTCTGGTGCCCTCTTCTGGCCGGCGGGCATACACACAGACAAAACATTGTAAATACATAATAAATAAATAAATAAATAAATAAATAAATATTTTTTTTAAAGAAAAAGAAAACATGTTGTTCTGTACTGAAGCTCTGAGGTCCCATCTTATGAACAGGCTGTTTAGGACCAACTTGAAGACAACTGGAAAGAAGCTGTGTAATGACTGATATTCCTCCTAAGACTCACTTCCAAGTTTTAGCACTTTTGTAGATAATACACATTTAAGCATAAGGGTGCCTACCCATTTTCTCATTCAAGTAATGTTCTCATCATTCAGTGATTTCTCCTCCCTTTTTCTTTTTTGGAGTGGGCAGGATTAGATCAAGAAAAGAAGGATGCGTGTGTGGCAAGTCGGTGCCCATTCAGAGTCCCCCACACATTTTTGAGGACAGAACAGAGAAACAAGATCGGCGGCGGTGAGGGGGGGTTCTGCTAAATGAAATTAGAGTTATGGATGGCTGCCAACTGTCTCTTGGCTTCTGTAAGTACAGGAACTCAACAAAGACAGAAACATGCCAAACAGGAGGTTTTGGTAAAAATCTGACCTGAACTGAATAGAAACTGGCTACTACATATTAGTGTTTTCAGAGTTATGTCTGAGGAACCTTCTACTTAAATGAAATAAAACCAAATCCTTTCAAACATCCAGGTATTCTCTGAGGGGTCATGGAAAACAAAACAAAAAGATAAGAGGGATTTTAGTTGTTCCAAAAACCCTCAGGAGCAAAACTTCCCCAGGAGAATAGCAAGAGTTCATTGGGCACCTGTCTGTCTCCTGTTGCATCGTTTCAAGTTTTTCTCACTTGAGACTGGATGGTGTCAGCCATAAGGTTTTCATCTTTTATGCTCACGTGAGATTCTAGCCTTTTTTTTTTTAAATTGAGAGATGGACACATGTTCCCTCCCTCTAGTTCTATTGACTGTACAGCTTTGACCAAGAAAGCAGGTTGGAGTTCATCAAAGAATTTCTCTCCATTTTATATTTCACCCACTTTAGATTGATATTAAGTGCCATCTAGTTGGTTTGTGGTGTTTCAGGAACATTTTACTAATTCTTCTGTTTTTTGTTTGGTTTTTTTTGTGTTTCATTTTGTGAGACAAGGTTTATCTAGGGAACAGTCCTGGAATGTCCTTGGTAGGTGAGGCTGGCCTTGAACTCACTGACATCCTCCTGCCTCTCAGTCATTTCTTCCTACTTGGTTTGTGTTTGGTTCCTATTATGAGTTTTCAGATCTGTGTTCAAGATCAAGATTATTTCTTTCCTAACCCTGTGTCCTTGTGACACAAATATTAAAGGGTGTGGCTACAGCTCCACAGGACCTCTTTGTTATGAATATCTGCAGCCTTTCCTGTTGGAGTTGGGAAATTGAAAGTTGTTGACTTGAATTCACTCATTGCAGAAAAAACCCCAAAAAACAACAAACCAAAAAAAACCCTTGTTTATTGTATTAATTCACATTTTAACTGCATTTTTTTTTCTTTTCTGAGACAGGAATTGGCTTTTTATTTATGTTCCAGGCAATCTATCTCACTACATGGCCCAGGACTTCTTTCTGAACACTTCCATGAAAGTAGTCAGCTGCCCAAAATATACTGATGCTGCTGCAATTTAAAAAAAAAATTAAGTAAAAATAAATAACCTGAGATAAACAAAGAAAAAAAGGAAAACACCTGTTTTTCCTTCCTTCCTTTCTTTTTTCTATTTTCTTCTTTTATTATTATTATTATTCAGGGTTAACTCATTATATAAACCAGGCTGTCATCTTGGTGACATTATGGTTTTGTTTTTTCTTATTTCCTGTCTGAAAATTGACAAATTGACATTTCTTCTCTCTCTCTCTCTCTCTCTCTCTCTCTCTCTCTCTCTCTCTCTCTCTCTCATTTAATTTATGTTTATTTTATTTTTTGGCTTGTGTTTTTGTTTTGATTTTCAAGGCAGGGTTTCTCTGTTGCTTTAGAGCCTGTCTTTGAAATTAGCTCTTGTCAACCAGGCTGGCCTCAAACTCCCAGAGATCCACCTGCCTCTCTGGGTCGGGGTTTCGTACATAGCAGAACCTAGAGAGCTAGTTTGGTGGCTCTTCCTGAGAAATTGGGTTCAATTCCCAGCACCTGCATGGTAGCTCATAGTGATTGTAAATCCAGTTTCTGAGTGATCTGACACCTTCATACCACTGCACATAAAATGAAGTTAAATAAATCATAAAAAAATTCTTTAAGAAATTGAAATTAGGCTGGGCAGTGGTGGTGTACACCTTTAATCCCAGCACTTGGGAGGCAGAGGCAGGCAGATCTCTGGGAGTTCCAGAACAGGCACCAAAGCTACAGAGAAGCCTTGTCTCGAAAAACCTATATATATATATATATATATATATATATATATATATATATATATATATTATAAAGGGTGAGGCTACAACTTGATTGGTCTGCTTAGATATGCATTTTTTAAATTTTTTTGTTTTTTTTAGATATGCATATTTTTGTTATAGTTGTTTTTGTTTTACTGGGCAGGAAAAGATATCAAAGTGAGAATTTTTCCACAGCTGTTTTAATTTTCTCAGACTTGTATTTAGTATGAGAAGGGGGTGTGGGATAGATTGTACAAACACAACTACTGAAGAAAAGGAACCCCAAGAAAGCAAGCAAGTGGTTGCCATGGTGAAATGTCTTTGGAAGATATTTAGGTGACTGGGAACTGCCCTTGCTGCCTCCCTCCTTTCCTCACTCTCACCAATCCATAATTGTGGCAGCCCCTTGGACTACATAGTCCTTTCACTGATTGGTCAGACACACTCTTTGTTTTATTTTTTAATTTTTGAATTGGGGGTGAAGTCAATTAATTGAGCTCTTAGATGATGATTATCATTATTAGTTGATTTGTGGTTTTTCTACATAGGGATTCCCTGGAACTCACTTTGTAGACAAGGCTGGCCTCAGACTCACAGAGATCTAGCTGACCCTGCCTCTACCTCTGCTTCCTAGTGCCGGAATTAAAGGCCTGTATTAAACACACTTTTAGTTTCTCTGTGTCTGTCGTCATGTTGCCTGCAGAACAAGGTAGCCTCAAACTCACAGTGATCTGCCTGCCTCTACCTTTCCTGATCTCTGATGGCTGAGAACTGAGAATAAAGAAATGTGCTGCCACCATTACCCAGCTAGGCAGCTATCCAAAATATACTGCTGCTGCTGCTGTTGCTGCAGCAATTAAAAAAATAAAATAAAATAACCTGAGATAAACAAAGAAAAAAAGGAAAACACCAGTTTTTCTTCCTTCTTTCCTTTTTTCCTTCTTTTCTTCCTTCCTTGTTTTTTTTCTGTTTTCTTCTTTTATTATTTTTTTGGTCCAGGGTTTCTCTGTATAATACCTTTAACTCACTATATCAACCAGGCTGTCATCTTGGTGGCATTATGGTTTTGGTTTTTTTATTTTTCCTGTTTGATCATTTCTTCTCTCTCTCTCTCTCTCTCTCTCTCTCTCTCTCTCTCTCTCTCTCTCACACACACACACACACACACACACACAGATTTAATTTATGTTTTTTATTTTTATTTGTGTTTTTGTTTTGATTTTCAAGGCAGGGTTTTCTCTGTTGCTTTGGAGCCTGTCTTTGGAACTAGCTCTCATTGACTAGGATGGCCTCAAACTCCCAGAGATCCACATGCCTCTCTGCCAGATATGGAACCAGTCCTTTTGAATGCTTTCATCCTTCCTGGTCTTTAAAAATTTGAAATGAAATTAAGTTCTACACAACTGGAAAGACTGTCCCAAATAAAAGTTAAAGAAAATGTTCTGAAATAGGGCACCTTCCCTACCGCCCTGCCACAAGGACACACTTGGTGCACAGCAAGAGATAAAAAAAAATTGAAATTAAACTAAATGTACATGAAATTAACAGAATGAGATAATAAAAACTTAGTTGGGTTGTCACTGTGGTGCACATCTTTTATTCTATCATCCAAGAGACAGAGACAGGTGTATCTCTGTGAATTCCTGGGTTTTGGAGAGAGGCCCCCATCCCAAATTAAATATATATATATATATATAAAAGTTCAACCAAAAAAAAGAAGGAAGAAAAGAAGAAAGAAACATTATGAACTGTCTTCTTGGTTCTAGAATCTTCTTTTGATTTGCATTTCTCTGATGACTAAGCATGTTGAACATTTCCTTAAGTGTCTTTCAGCCATTTTAGATTCCTCTGTTGAGAGTTCTCTGTTTAAATCTGTACTCCATTTTTTTAATTGAATTATTTGTTCTTTTGATGACCAATTTCTTGAGTTCTTTGTGTATTTTGGAGATCAGACCTCTGTCTGATGTGGGGTTAGTGAAGATCTTTTCCCATTCTGTAAGGCCTTTGTTTTGTCTTGTTGGCCATATCCTTTGCTTTACAGAAGAAACTTTTTAGTTTCAGGAGGTCCCATTGATTAATTTTGTTTCTCTCAGTGTCTGTGCTACTGGGGTACTATTTAGGAAGCGGTCTCCTGTTCCGATGCGTTCAAATGCGTTTGATATTTTTATATTCTTTTATTGTGGATGAAGTTAATTATTTGAACTCTCAAATATTTTTATTGTTATTATCTCTTTATTTGTCTGTTTATTTGTGGTTTTTCAACATAGGGTTTCGTTGTGTACCCTTGTATGCCCTGGGACTCACTTTGTGTAGACAAGACTGGCCTCAGACTCACAGAGAGCCATCTGCCTCTGCCTTCTAATGCTGAGATTAAAGGCATGCACTAAACAACCTATTTTATATATTTATTTTCCTAATAATTTATTTATTTTTATTTTATCAGCATTGGTGTTTTGCCTGCATGTATGTCTATCTGAGGGTGTCAGATCTTGGAGTTACCGACAGCTGTTGACTGCCATGTGGGTGGAAGGAATTGAACCTGGGTCCTCTGGAAGAGCAGTCAGCACTCTTAACCACAGAGTCATCTCTCCAGCCCCCTCCTTTTTTTAAAAAAAAAACAGGGTTTCTCTGTGTCACTTTGCCTGTCCTGAATCTCAATCTGCAGAACAAGGTAGCCTTAAACTTATAGTGATCTGCCTGTCTCAGTCTTCCTGATCTTGAAGGTGTTTTATCATTTCTCTCTCTGTCTGGGCTATCTATCTATCTATCTATCTATCTATCTATCTATCTATCTATCTATCTATCTATCTCTATTTATCCATTCATTTATTAGTTTATTTATTTATTTTTTTTGTTTTCTGAGACAGGATTTCTCTCTAGCGTTGGAGTCTGTCCTGTATTCAGACCTGGTCACAGCTGTACCTGAAAATAAAATAAAACAAACAAACAAAAAACAAAAACAAAGCAAAAGCCAGGCAGGACTGTATGGTTGACCTTCCCTTTCCCCCTCCCCCAAGGGCTCCTCAGAGGGAGTGAGGCCTCCTGCAGGGAATCCACAGAGCCTCTGCCCAAGCCTCTCCAGGGAATTCACTCTCTCCCTTTCCCCCAGCCCCAGGGCTGCCAGCCACATCTATCTCAGGCATAGGTGGCGGGCACTCTGGCTATCCAGGACATGACAGACAAACACAGACACACAGAAGCAGGGAGGAAAGGTGCCCACTCTCTCACTAGATGCAGGCATGCAGGAGGAACAATGAAAGAATGAGAACTGGAGAGATGGAATTTCTGGAATGTCCAGAAACCACATGGTGGGGATCTAGTGCCCTCTTCTGGTGACAGGGAGTACAGCAGAGATTTGGGTTCTTGTGCTCCTGAGACCTAACCCTCACAAGGCAGCAGCTCATAAGTGATTGTAAATCCAGTTTCACATGACTGCACATAAAATAAAGTTAAATAAATCATAAAAAAAATTTAAAAAATTTGAAATTAAAATAAGGTCTACACAACTGGAAAGACTGTCTCAAATAAAAGTAAAGTAAAATGTTCTAAAATAGGACAACTTCCCTGCCTCGCCCACAGGGACACACTTGGTGCAGACCAAGAGATACAAACACAATTTGAAATTAAACTAAATGTACAAGAAACTGAGCCTGGTTATTGTGGTGTACATCTTTTATTCTATCATCCAAGAGACAGAGACAGGTGGACCTCTGTGAATTCCCAGGCTTTATAGAGAGGCCCCCAACCCAAATAAAAAAAACATATGTAAAAGTTTAACCAAACACCCCCCCAAAAAAAGGAAGGATGGAAAGAAGAAGGAGACATTATAAACTGTCTCCTTGGTCCCAGAAACTAGTGCACGAGTCTTGTAATCTCACTTGGTAAATGAGTCTGGATTTGAACTCACAGATGTCCTTCTGCCTGTGTCTCCCAAATGCTGGGATAAAGGCTTCCCTAATTCTTGTTTTTTGTTGTTTTTTTTTTTCGAGACAGGGTTTCTCTGTGGTTTTGGAGCCTGTCCTCGAACTAGCTCTTGTAGACCAGGTTGGTCTCGAACTCACAGAGATCCGCCTGCCTCTGCCTCCCAAGTGCTGGGATTAAAGGCATGTGCCACCACCGCCCAGCTCTAATTCTTGAATGGCATACTGAAAGTAGTTATTCCTACTTAGTTTGCGTTTGATTTTTTTTTTTAAAAAAATCCATGCCTATTTATTTATTTATTTTTGTTCTTTCAAGACAGGGTTTTTCTGTAGCTTTGGAGCCTGTGCTGGAACTAAACCTTGTAAACCAGGCTGGCCTCAAATTCACAAAGATCCACCTGCCTTTGCCTCCCAAGTGCTGGGATTAAAGGAATGTGCCACCACCACCCACCTTTATTTGTTTCTTTTATTTATTTTTGTTAAGCTCTACATTTTTCTTTGCTCCCTTCCATGCCTCTCCCCTCCCCTTCAACCCTCTTCCAAGGTTCCCATGCTCTCAGGAGATCTTGTCTTTTTCTACTACTCATGTATTTTAGATCTATGTATGTCTCTCTTAGGGTTCTCATTGTTGTCTAGGTAGGTTCTCTGGGTTTGTGGTTTGTGAGCTTTTTTCCCCTTTATGTTTAAAAATCACTTATGAGTGAGTATATGTGGTAATTGTCTTTTAGGGTCTGGGTTACTTCCTTCAAAATGATGTTTCCTACCTTCATCCATTTGCCTGAAAAATTCAAGATGTCATTATTTTTTTCTGCTGTGTAGTAAGTACTCCATTGTGTAAATGTACCATATTTTCCTCATCCATTCTTCAGTCAGAGGGCATTTAGGCTGTTTCCAGGTTCTGGCTATGACAAACAAAGCTGCTATGAACATAGTTGAGCCCAGAGGTCTGATCTCCAAAATATACAAAGAACTCAGCTTCTTTTGTAAAGCAAAGGAAATGGCCAACAAGACAAAACCACAGCCTACAGAATGGGAAAATATCGTCACTAACCCCGCATCAGACAGAGGACTGTTCTCCAAAATATGCAAAGAATTCAAGACATTGGTCATCTCAAGAACAAATAATACAATTCACAAAATAGAGTAGGGGGAGAGGTGGGGAGACCTTGGATGCTAATTCTTCTAGCTGCTGGGTGGGAAGAGGGATACCCTGGAGGACCCAAGGCAGGTGGGCCCCAAGAGGCAGCCTGACAGGCACAGCAGGGCCATTGTCTCTATTGCCATTGTATCACCACTGACCTAAGTTTCTGAAGACTCTGTCCCCATCTGGGAACAAACTGTCACTTTTCTTGCAAGATTAGCTATAACAGACTCCAGTATCAAAGGTTGTCTGATTGCCATGCCTCTGATAAATGGCATTATCTCCTCCATGGCCCAGGCCCCCAAGGTCCTTATCCTTTCTCACACTGTTGAAGTTCTTTTGGGGTTTGTGTCTTTGTTCCTTGCTGTTCCCTCTCTTTCTGCCTGTTCCTTTTGACTCCTCTCACCAATGACCGTGACTTAACTGCTTACTTGAGTGGGGGAAGGTCGTCTACTCTGGAGCTCCTCCAGCTAATGACCCTCTCTCAGATGTGCACCCCTCCCCATGTCCCACCTGCCAGGCCTTTGTGTCTTTGAGGTCCCCAACCCAGCTGTGCCTGGCAGCCCCTGACCGGCCCACCATTCAGCCAGACCCAGTCATGACCACCTCACAGAGCAAGACAGGACCTTCTCTTCTGCCCTCGTGGTTCCTGGAGGGACAGAATAAAGGGCCATGTCTCTGCACGGCTATCCAGTTTGGCTCCACTATTAGGCACGTTGGAAAAATGCAGCCGATGAGCTCAGGATCTGCTCATTTCCTAGTCAGGGATCCCTGAGAAGTGATTCAGAGGTTCAGCCTGGAGGATTGTGCGGTGATGAATAAGCTGGCAGCATTGACTCACGTAGATTGTGGCTCTGCAGGGTGTCATACGTGTGAGGTGGAGTCAAGCTAGAGCCAATTCTGTTAGTCTTGCATCTGCCACAGGCTAGATGGACAACCCACAGGCCGTCATGAGGTTCTAAAGGCCAGGAGTCCAAGACCACGTACAGGCATGGCCGCCTCCTCTGGGGTTCATGGTAATCTACCCCAGGCTCATGGGTAGCCCCATCTTCCCCCTTTGTCTCCTGTCATCTTTCTTTGAGCTTGTCTCTGTGTCTTAACTAGGAGGACACTAAAATCACAGATGAAAGTCCATGTTGGGGATCTCGCTTCATTTTAATTGTCATTGTAAAGAACCTTGTTTCCTGATGGAGTTGTCTTTAAAGTCAGAGGTGGTGATCTTGGAGTGGCCTCACGTACAGTCCCAGCAGATATGCTGAGACAGGAAGGAAGATCCTGAATTGAGACCAACCTGGGCTGTACAGCTACAGTTTGAATGACCAAAAAGTAAAAGTAAGCATGTTGGGCTTTAAGAATTGAGCTCATGAGCAAAGGGTGAGGGCGTCTTGGCCCTTCATGCTGGATCAGTGACAAACTTGGGTTTCAGCCAGTAGAGGGCTTTGTGGAGACAGATCATCCCTCCCTCCCCACACTGTGTTCATCCATTTCCTTCTTTGTTGAATAAACACTTTAAGGAATGAGTAAGTTGGTTGACCATGTCAACTCTGAAAAGCTCCCATTAAGGGAATTTTCTGGATTCTACCCTCTTATGTCCACAGTAAATCCAGAGAGGCTGATATTCTGTCTGGAAGGAGCTGGTGAACTTTGGGGACTTTTGCAGAGAGGGATTGCCCAAATTGGCCTTGAATTCCCAGTCCTCCTCCCTCAGACTCTCAAGTGCAGGATGACAGGTTTTGAAGCACCACACCTAGCCTTTTGTCAAGACAGGGTTTCTCTGTAGCTTTAGAACCTGTCCTGGAACTAGACCAGGCTGTCCTTCAACTCACAGAGATCCGCTTGCCTCTGCCTCCTGAGTACTGATATTAAAGGTGTGTACCACCACCATCTGGCTTACAACTGGCTGGATTTCTTTTGTGGTTTGCAAGGGGCTGTGAGTTCCAGGTAAGGGGCCAGGTGAAATTTACAAACAGCATGAAGTGGGATGCCCTATTCATATCATTTCTGTGTCACGGAGAAAAACATCCCAAAGCTACTCCATCATGGTTCAGCTACTGTCTGAGACAATTGGTTTAAAGAAGCTTCTGGAAGGGTTTCAGAATCTTTCAGTGAAAATGGAGGGTTGATTCAGAGCCAGGCTTGGAGTTGGCCCTTGGGGACAGTGAGGGGATCAGGAACTGTTTTATCTGTGTAGTCAGGAGTTCACACCCTGGCAGGAGCTGTGAAGGTGTCCAGGGGCAGAAAACTTGTTTCTAGAGCCATGGGCAAGGCTGGAGATATGGTTCAGTGGTTAAAATTGCTTGCTGCTTTTCCAGAGGATCAGAAATATATTCCCAGCAAGCCACTGTGGGCAGCTCACAGTCACCTGTAACTCCAGCCCTAGATGACTCTGATGCCGTCTTCTGCCCTCTGCAAACACTGCAAACACAGTAAAGTCAGCAAAGACACACATATTTCAAAATAAATAAGCTCTTATTGAGACCAGGGACTCAGACCTTGGAGGTAATAATGCTGCTTCCTGAGCAGCAAGGCCACAGCTGTGCATCAATATCAGCACCCAGACCTGGGTTCTTCCTGTCACCCTTCCCAGAGTCAGATCTACCTTCATCTATTCTTGAATGCATGAAGCCAATAAGGGACTCCCCCCTGTGTCCTTAGGTCCCTGGAACTTCCCCAGGTATTCATTTCCTGGTGAGGATGCTGGGGTCCCTGGACTTAGCTTGGGATGGTGACAGGATCTCCTTGTCCAAAGAGATGGAATTTATCAGGGTAAGTGGGCATGACTGTGGAAAGGAACTGTGAGCACCTGGTCCACTGGGGACTTGGTCAGACTTTCCTCATGGGCTTAGCAGGGAAAGACAGGATGGAGTTGGAGTGTGGACTCGGCCACCGAGGCAGGTGGTTATTTCTTGAGGTGATTGTGTTTCCGTCCCTTTGCAGGATCCGTCATGAGTCTTGTGGGCATGGGGAGGAGCAAGCTACCATTTCCTGTACACCTGAGACTCCAGAGCACCCCTGAATTGTGTGGCAGTCACTGCGTGATGTTTGAGAATGGTAGTTGTTCTCTATAGCAGGCAGTGTTCCGGCCTTGGTCTGTGAGGATTCAGTGACACCATACTTCCTGATGACATTGTTCCCTGAAGACACTCAGCCCAGTGGCAGTCACTGATGTACATGAGAGACACGCTTTCCACACTACATGTCCATGCCGGCCCTAGGGCCTGGGCTTTGTTTGGTGACATGAGTGCCACTGAGCTCCCACGTGGATAGTATTCCAGTGGGTTAGGTGGTGAGTGTCACCAAAGGTATACACAAGGGCAGGGCTTATGGTGCTGGGTCTCCCGGTTAGATCCCTTCTCATAGGTCACAGAGGTCCTGCTGGGTCCTGAAGGTGGAGTCCCTGTGGACTTTGGAGGAAACTGGACAGGAGGTTGTTACTGTTAATATTTGGGATTTTGTTCTCACTGTTGGAATGAAACCTGGGTCCCCGCATGCTGAGCAAGGGCTCTGCCACTGGAGAAAGTCATTTCCAAATCCAAACTTGTAAATTATCCCAAACCTGGAGCTTTCTGAGCCACTCACGTGATGCCATGGATCAAATATTCCTCATGTGGAATCATGAGATGGATTGCCGTCAACAGAGACCCAGTGCAAATGTTTCAAAGCTGGCCGATGAATGGCAGGGTTGAGGCAGAAGCTTTTTGGCTTATAGTTGGTTGGAATCATCAGCATGACTTTTTTTAGAGCTAGACTGCTGGCCTGGAACTAGCAGTCTTCAATCTCCTTTGTAGCAATCTTCTGCTTCAGTTTCCCAAGTACTGGGATCACAGGCATGTATGCCAAGCGGCATTTTTTTTTTGTATTTGTAAATGTTGTAAAATCCAGAAATATCAAAAATCTAAAATGCTATGATCCCAGGCATTTCCCACAGAGGATTATTGACCTTTGGAAACATAGGAGACAGTATTTTTTGAGTGACTACTTCATTCCCAGCCTGAGGCCCACACCCACATAGCCAGTGAGATGGAGAGTCCCATGGTATGACATCACTGGGGAGTTCCCACACAGAGAGCCATTAGGCTGGGGAAATCCACTCAAGAGCATGACACTAGGTCCCTCCCACCCTCAGGGCCTTAGATGACCCCAACTACAGAACCTTAATTGGCCTTACCTCCTAGACTGTAAGTCAATTGCCCTTCAAAACAAGTTGGGATACCAGTCACTCTGAGGCAGGAGGGTTAGAAGCCTAAGGCCAGTGTGGACTCCATGGGTGGACCCTGTTTCAGTAATCAAATGGGGGGTGAGTGATTTCCTGCCCTCCCAGGGGCCCTGTGACTGGAGTGAGACTTAGCTGTCTCACCAACTTTAAGCAGCAGGCAGGATGTTGGTGTCTTTCAGGTGGCTCTGCTTCTGGGACCTCGTGGAAATTGTAGAAAGGTCCACAGAGATGTCTGTTTTGTGCATGGGACCTGTCTGCTTCCCAGGGTGCTTTGCCTTTATTTTGCAGCCTGTGAGGCATGGGGGATGATCCCAAACCTACTCACTTCTAGGGCCTGTGCCCTGCCTTCCACCTGCACCCAGAGCTTGCCTGCTTGTCCTAGGTCTGACATCTGCCACTGTAAGCTCCCCTGACAACTGCAGAGACCACTGCATGGGATCCTGCCTTGTCCAGACTCTTATCAGTTCCCACAGTGTCCCTATCGGACACATGTGACTGTATAAACTCCTTCCCACATTTGTAGGGCCTCAGGATCTGATCATCCTTCTTTGACTCATCTCACTTCCGTACTGGACCCGTTTCCTAACTAGTCACAGCTAGCCTGTGCCCTCACTGCCCTCACTTGGCACCTGCCCCATGCTCCTTCAAAGAAGACAGGCAGACCAGGATGGGAGGTTAGTTGTTGGAGAGCCTTCCTAGGGTACGCAAAACCCCAAGCTCCATATTAGCATCATGCAAACATGCCTTGACAACCAAACAGGAAGGAAGATCATGGTGAGTGGAAGGCCAGCCAGATTACACGAGACCTTGTTGAGAAAGAAAGACAGACACTGGCTTTTCAGGACATAAGTGGGTAGACCTCAGGCAGGGAGAATGCCTTGAGAATTGGGTGACAGAATGGGTGGCAGATGGTATTTAAAGTGGCCCAGCTCATACTTCTCCATGGTACCTGAACCTCAGATGTCAAGAGTGGACTCAGAAAGGAAAAATGGCATGTTCTGAGTTCTTTTGTGGAGTTAGGGGAGACTCCACAGGGCCTTCACATCATGTTTAAGCTTGAGAGTAGAAGGCCGCAGCCACCTCCAGGGCTTGCTGGCAGCACCCCAGAACCATTGGATGTAGAACACCCCATGTCTCCTCTTGGGCACATAGGTATGGATGCTAGATTGCCATGAGTGGCCACAAGCCAGGTGACTTAAAACAGCAGGGATGAAACTTTTGGGTTCTGGAGGCCCAAAGTCCCAAATCCAGGAGACTGCCTTCTTCAGAGGCTCCAGGTGGAGGCTCCTTCCTGCTCCCTCCAGGATCTTGGGCTTGGGTGGCCTATGGCTCAGGTCACATCCCAGCAGTCTCCATCTCTGCCTCCCTTGAATTTGTATGTTCTTTTTTATGTCCTTATTTGAGACAGGGTCTTGAGTAGCCCCGCTGGTGTGAACTTCTAGACCCCTTGCCTCAGCCTCTCTTGTGGGGTCAGCCTCGGGGCTCTAGCTCTGTGGGAGTAGAGTGTTTGCCTGGTGTGGGCAAGGTGATGGGTTCCATTCCCAATGCTGAAAAGAAAAGAAAACCCCAAAACTTGAGTGTATTCACAGCATACAGGAGAGACTCCCACATCACTCAAGTGCTGTGTGTCCATGTCAGCCCTGGGTCTTCTGAGAGTGCCAGACATTGTTTTTAGAGATTGTTCTATCTTTCTATGATATCTTCTCACCTCTTGTTCTGTCGAGATTCCCTTCCCAAGTAGCTTCATACTCCAAGGTTCCCAGGGGGTGTGGATCCCAGCGAGCAGTCCAGACAACTTCCAGCCTGGCCAATGGTGTCCTCCATGCTGGCTCACTGAGAGCTCTAGGTAAAAGTTGCAGACCTCTGCTTTGCCCCCGTGGCCCTTGGGCATCCCGAAATGTGGCCCTTCAGCAATGTCTGGGCTACAAGACACCTATAGTTCTTCTAATATTCCATGCTGGAATTTGGCTTGAGTCCAGTCAACTCAGAATGGAAACCAGGGCCTTGTGCATGGTATGCAAGTGCTGTAGCATTAGGCCAGGCCTGCAGCCCTTTGCTGGGGTATTCTAGACAAAGGTTCCACCAGTGAACCCTACCTGAACTAGCCCTTCACTCTGAGGTTCTAGGCAGGGATTCCACCCATTAACCATGCCCAAAACCATCTCCACTTGTGGGGGGAGGGAGTTTTTTTTTAATATTTATTTATCATGTATACAGTATTCTGTTTGTGTGTATGCCTGCAGGCCGGAAGAGGGCACCAGACCTCTTTACAGATGGTTGTGAGCCACCATGCAGTTGCTGGGAATTGAACTCAGGACCTTTGGAAGAACAGGCAATGCTCTTAACCACTGAGCCATCTCTCCAGCCCCAGAGGAGGGAGTTTCCATTATGAGATCCTGTTTCCTGTCAGTGAACCATTTCTCCTATAAACTGAACTATGAGATGTTCATTCTCTCTCTCTTTCTCTCTCTCTCTCTCTCTCTCTCTCTCTCTCTCTCTCTCTCTTCTCTCTCTCTCATTTCTTTCAAGACAGGGTTTCTCTTTGAAACTTTGGAGCCTCTTCTGGAACTTGCTCTGTAGACCAGACTGGCCTAAAACTAACAGAGATCCACCTGCTTCTGCCTCCCGAGTGCTGGGATTAGATGTGAGTGCCACCACCACTGCCTGGCATGAGATGCTCTCTTAACTCCCAACCTCTCCTGTGCATAGTCCTGTCTTCTGTCTGGGGCTGGGACCAACACTGGAACAGGGCTGTTCTGTGGCTCCTCGGGAGCGTGGTTCTGCAAGTCTGTGGTCCTAGCCCTCTAGAGCGTGGTCCTAGCCCTCTTGAGCACATCCTAGTTTCCAGAGAAGGGAGTTGCTCATGGGAACCCCAAGCTCCAGGCTCTCTGTGCCTCCATCCCCCAGCAAGGAGGCCAGGCACCTTCACATGCTTCAGGGGAGCCACTCCTTAACGTTTTTGAGGAATTTATGTTCTGGCCTTGACCTCCCTTCGCAGCTGTTTTGAATATAGTTTTCTTTTTCTATTTATTTGCACATTAAAGTTCAATATTGATGCCAAGCCTTGGGTCTGCACATCATTTCCTACAAGAGTACTGGCCAGGTCTTGCCTATGGTTGTCTCAAGTGGTGTTAGCAGCCCGCTCCAGAGCCCTTATGCAGAAGAGCAGAAACTTTCTGAAATGACAATAGCTCCCCTAACCTAGGACTGCTTTCCAGAATATTCCTTCACACTCTGGGTTGAGCTTGTATAAACCATTTTGGGAGTGTTTCTGCCACAGTGTCTAAAGGCACTGACAACCAGAGTCCAAAGAGAGAACCAAGTCACAAGCACCAGACTACTTTAAACTGTAACAAGGTTATTTTTTAAAAAATGTGCTGGTTACCGGGACAGTGGTGAAACACAGAGACTGTTAATCCAGCAGAGGCAGAAGCAGGCAGGTCTTGAGTTGAAAGCCAGCCAGGACTGCAGAGTGAGACCTTGTCTCAAAAAAGAAAAGAAAAGAAAAGAAACAAATTCATATTGAGAGTGTAGAGTGATGGCTCAGTGGTTAAGCGCACTGGTTGCTCTTCCAGAGGACCCAGGTTTGATTCCCAGCACCCAAACAGAGACTCAAACCCATTTAACTTCAGTTTCAGGGGATTCCCTCCAGTTTCCATCAGTGCCAAGCAATCAAGGCCCACATACGTGCTATGCGATTTATGGTCTTGACCAGCATCAGGCAATCAAGATGCCTACATACATGCTGTGTGGTGTATGTGTGTGTGGTGTGTACACTGGGCCAGAAAGATGGCTCAGCAGTTAAGTTGTTTGCACCAAGGCTGAAGCCCAGCATCTGGGACCCACATTGTGGAATGAGACCCAACAGACTCCCTCAAGTTCATACTCCAGTGGGTCACACACACCCCACACTCAATACAACGTTACATTAACTGAAAATACAACCGAGAAATAACATGCCCAATTGTCACGATCTTTTCTCTTCAGAATGCTCCCAACTGTGGACAGTCCCTAAACTCACCAACTGGTACCCACCTCCCTACTTTCCATCTTTATTGGTGACCTTGATGACTGCAGGACCTTATTATGTGTGAAATCCCAGACTGTGGCTGTCTGTGATGGGCTTAGTTCATTCAACAGGAAGACGAGTGTCCATCCATGTGGTGGATGTACCCCATGTCCATCCTTATGTAGGGCTGGAACCCAGGGCCATCCTGTACCCAATTTGTCATGGTGGTCCTCACAGGAAACCCTGCATCCTTCCCTTGCATGTCACAATGCTGTTTCTTTGGAGGATCTGTTGATGGGCACCCCACCATATCTGCTCCTTCCCCACTGCCCCCCCCAGATGCAAGCATCCTGTTCCAGGCACCTTCATGTCTGTGGGTGCAGCTAGAGGTTCACTGCTCACATCTGTAATGCCCAGCTAGTGAGTGAACACAGGAGGAGTCTGGAGGTTCACTGCTCACATTTGTAATGCCCAGCCAGTGGAAACTCAAGGCATTGGAAATGAGTCACAGTTTCTACACATAATTACCAAACCTCCTTGCCTGGGTTGTTCCTGAGAAGCCTGGGTCCTTCGCGCATTTCAGGCCTCAGTTCCCCTCCTAATGCAGGGACTAATCCTGATGGCCTGGCTGTTCACCCACATCCTGCTAGATTAGGGCATGGGAGGTAGGAGGTGACAATGCTGATCTCCCTTTCCCCAACTGGTTTCACATTTCCAGGCTTTGGCCACCATGTCCTGGGTTCTGCTGTTCCCAGAATCCAGCCCACATTGCACATTCTGAGGCTAGCCCTGCTCCCGGACAGAACCATGGAGGGGTTCTTCTAGACGGCTTTTTTTTGTGTGTGTAATTATTGCTGGACATAAACCTAGAGTATTCAGCTTGTGACATGGACTTTAGCTGCATCCCCTCAGACCTCAGTTTCTCCTGATTTTCTCTTCTCCCCACCTCTTTCCAGAAAGCTTGTCTGTGTATATGTTGAGGGTAGAGGTATAAGTCATGTGTCTTCCCCTAGCTCTCTCCATGATGGTCTCTCAGTGAGCCCGCAGCTCAGTGAGCAGTGAACATCCAGACTCCTCCAGTGTCCACTCACTGGCTGGACAGACATTACAGATGTGAGCAGTGAACCTCCAGACTCCTCCAGTGCCTACTCACTGGCTGGACAATACAGATATGTGCAGTCAACCTCCAGACTCCTCCAGTGTCCACTCACTGGCTGGACACACATTACAGATGTGATCAGTGCCCTCTAGACTCCTCCAGTGTCCACTCATTATCTGGACATTACAGATGTGAGCAGTGAACCTCCAGACTCCTCTATTGTCCACTCATTGGCTGTACAGACATTACAGATGTGAGCAGTGAACCTCCACACTCCTCCAGTGTCCACTCATTTGCTGGACAGACATTACAGATGTGAGCAGGGAACCTCCAGACTCCTCCAGTGTCCACTCCCTGGCTGTACAGACATTACAGATGTGAGCAGTGAACCTCCACACTCCTCCAGTGTCCACTCACTGGCTGGACATTACAGATGTGAGCAGTGAACCTCCAGACTCCTCCAGTGTTCACTCACTGCCTGGACATTACAGATGTGCTCTTCCATGCTCAGGAGTGACACATGGGTGCTGCGGATTTGAACATAGGTACTTTGCTTGCACCCCATCATCTCCGAAGGAACCCTCTCCCCACTATTCTTTGTGGATTGTTTCTCACCACATAGCTAATGCTGCCCTGGAAATTGCAATTCTCCTGCCTCAGCCTGCAAGTGTTGGGGTGACAGGCATGCCCACCACCTCATCTGAGCAGGTGGTCTCCACAGATCATTGACTGTGACAACTCCCCAGAGTGTCTATGACACCAAGGCAACTCAGGGACCCTCTACAGAGGCCTGGCCACCTCCCTCACTAGTCAAACCTGGAACATGTCACATCCACGGAAGGGGACAGATCCCCTCAGTATCACCACTTGACACCAGAATCACATGGAGGCCTTATTTCTCTACCTCACTTTACTCCAGGTCAAGCAAGGAGCTGGGGTAAAGGAGGCATCCATATGGCACGGTGCCCCTTAAGAAGACTTGGGGTAATCTGGGAAGCAACACTTGTTGATGTAAGCTTTAGGGTTATTTATTTATTTAGCGCTCTCTTTCCTAGAATTCACTACAGAGACCAGATTATCCTTGAACTCACAGAGATCCACCTGCCTTGGCTTTCTGACACAAGGAGGCCAAAGTGCAGCTGTGGGAGTTCATTCTCTCCTTCCACCATGTGGGTCCTGCAGATAGAACTCAGGCCATCAGACTTGGTGGCAAGCACCATCCTCCATCTGTAGTGTCTTCTTGCTAGCCATTATTGCCTGCTCTGACAGAGCTAGGACACCTCGGGTTGGGCCATTGTCCTGCCAGCCACAGATAAGAAGTAGGGGTTGGCTTCAGGAAGGGTTAAGAAGCCAACAGGGTGGTGACTTGGAGGAGGGCTGGACTGTCATCCAAACAGAAGTTGTGTGACTAGCCAGCAGTAAGTGGCCACTTTATCCACAAATATTTCCTGGGCTGGATGGGGTGGACAGTGTTGTAGGGATGGTGGGAGTGCGGATGGAGCTGAAGCCCAGGACCCTTTTTTCCATCCTTGGCCTCGTTTCTTGTGAGGCATCTTGGAGAGACGGAGACCTGGGCAGGAGACCCAGATATCAGGCGCACAAAGGGACCTCTCATGGGCTCCAGGGTGAGCAAGTGGACTCTGGTGCTTATGCGGAGGTGGGAGCATTGCTCTAGGGTTATCTCCCTGGAAGTACAGTCTGTTCTCTGCCCCGGCTCCAGAAGCCAAGGGTGGCTTTGACAAGGCAGGAAGCCCCAGGCTGAAGCCAAGAAGTGGAGTCTGACCCTGGCAGCATGTCCTGGCCGCTGCTGTGTCTGCTGGTGCTGGGACTCAGCCGGACACAGGGCACCCAGACCCCTAGAATCTATGATGATGGAGAAAGTACCAAGGGAGGCCATGGTGAGTAATGCTCCCTTGCTGGGGTGGGTCAGAAATGGAGTCACAGCTAGGCAGGCTTACAGCCTTAGGTTCCTAAGCCTTGAGCCTTTGGGGCTGGATTTTGTCCTTCCACTCACCAGCCCACAGCACCTGAGACTCATAAGGTCCCCAAAGGCAGGGCAGGGCACTGACATCCCCTCTCTCCCACAGAAGGCACTGTGGGTCCCGCAGCTGGACTCAAGGAGTCGAAGTCCCCAGGCCAGCTTCACCCACAAGGCTTCCCAGGCAAGTTCTGTAAAAACGACAGCGACATGCTCGAGCTTCCTGCCAGCTCTCAAGCGCAGCTGCTGGGGTGGGTGCCCACGAGGCTGGTGCCTGCCCTCTATGGGCTGGTGGTTGCCGAATGGACTGGCGCTGTGTGTGCTGGCCACATGGTTGCCCCACCTGCCATCTACTGTCCTGCTCATGAACCTCGCCATTGCAGACAAGCTGCTGGCCCTGGTGCTTTCACCACGTCTGGTCTACCACATGCGTGGCCAGCACTGGCCCTCTGGGGAGGCTGCCTGCCGGATGGCCACAGCCGCCCTCTATGGCCATATGTACAGCTCAGTGTTGCTGATGGCCACAGTCAGCCTGGACCGGTACCTGGCCCTGGTGCATCCTCTGCTAGCTCATGTGCTGCGTGGTCGGTGCCTGACCACCGGGCTTTGCTTGGTGGCCTGGCTCTCTGCAGCCACCCTGGCCCTGCCTCTCACTCTGCAGTGGCAGACCTTGTATCGGCGTGAATAAATGCAGGCAAATATTAAAGGATATAAACCACTTTAATATTTAAATAAACTTACAAAACCAGGGTTCCAGTGTAGCGCAGAAGACAGGAAACAAAAAGGGCCGGCGCAGCCTCTGCGCACTCAATATATCAGTCAACAATTGCCCGAGGCAAACCCGCCCTAAAAGGGGTGGGTATAACCCTACATCTCCCTCTTTTGTCTAAATAAGCCAGAACTAAACCAAATACAACTATAAACAATAATAACAAATGATAAATATAACTAACAATATTGAGAACAAAAGTTTTGCTAGACATTCTATCTCAAGGAGTCTAAATAATGTAGAAAGTAACTACAATTAAATAATCTTCAACTCCGTCAAAGATCTGAGAAGGGAAATAAATATTACATAAAAAAATGAGAGATATCCAGAATGTGCAACAAATGACAGAGACAATTGACTACCTGGACAATCACCCAAAGTCTTGTTTGCAATGTTGAGTCAACCAACTTTGGCTAAGGCCTAACATAACTGACATACCATTATCAAAAGCAAGAACTTTCTTAGAATTATCCTACCCTGTCTTGGCAAGATAAGACAATCCTATTTCATATCTTAGTCAGTAGTTGAGGTATGGGCTTTTCTTAACCCAAAGGCCAGTTCTGCCGAGAAGACAAGCTCCCAGTGGAGTGTCTTTGGTGCTCAACGTTCTCTCTGGAGTAGAGTTGCATTGCCAGGAGTAATTGTGTCTTGTAGGCACAGAATTCTAGGTTAGATTAAAGGCCATGTTCTACAGCTCTTCAAAGAGGTTGAAGATTATACTATCTATACTAAAAAATAATCTCTATGTATCTAAAAGACCTGATTAACCTAAAAATACATATGACAAACATATAATTTTCAATACCTATCTAATTTGAAAACTAAGAGAATAAACAACTGTGTAATATATGAAAACAATGATCTTCACCTGTAAACAATGTCATTATATATCAAATGTAAACAATGTTATTACATAAATAGTATCAGAGGTAGAAATGTACATTGTGATATGGTAGATGTAACAATACAATATAAGCATATACTTATACAAAAATAGAGGTAGGAACACTCACATTCAATATTCAATATATCCATATACAAGAAACAGTACCAATATAATTTTCTAAAAACAGTAAGTCACAAATACCAATCATCCCATCAAACCAGTTAATCCCCCCCTTTTTTTATATATATATCCCTAATTCCATACAATATCTCCCCATCCCCTCAACCCTAAAGCAACCACTAAAAGATGTCCCTAAACCTGTGGTCAAACTCTATTGGGAGAGGGGACGTTGTCCTCTTAGATTGCTTCTAGCTGACATGGGGGTGTCGTTCTTATTAAGGGCCCCTGTGAAAGCAATTGATGGTAAAATTCCCAAATTAACCTTTGACCTAAGAAAATTATAACTAGTCTCTGAGCATTTTGAGAAGGTCCGGCTAGAGTGTTGTCAAACATGTGCATCATTCGAAATTGTCTCGTGCAGTTGGTACAAAAAAACAGGTCTAATATTAGCGCTTAAAAAAATATTCATGACATCATAAAAACCAGATTGAGTTGATGTTGTGGGGCCCCATCTTCATCCTGGAAACTTCAAAGATTACTGTAGGAAAATTTGTTGTTTGTTATGGGAAATTTAAACATTAACAACAAGGGCATATACTGACATATAAAGAAAGACACAGATATGAGGAAAGGCAAAGAAAGTTTATCAAGTATAAAATTATTTTTATTCTGTCCCATTTCATGGCTCCTGACCTGAGACAGAAACTATGAAATATCTCTTATCAACAGGCTTGGAATTGAAGAGGGACTGAGTCATAGTCCAACTCCAAAACCAGCTCTACACATTTATAAAGAAGTGTTCAATAAAACATATAACTATATATAAAAAATAAATACTTATAGTATGTATAGAATTTTATTGTTGATGCTTAGTAGGTCGTAACTATTTTCCCTCCATCAGTAATTAAATATTCAGGGTCTCTTAAATTCTTTGGAGATGAGTATTTTCCTGTGGAGATAAGAAAAGAACCCTGCCCCCAACCTATCTGTAATCCTTACCATCAGAATGCCGGTCATCCTTGTGAATGAATTGTAATTTATCTTTTCCAAGATTCTTCTCTTCTTCAAACTGAAACTTTATTAATATTGACGGTATCCATAATTGTTCCTCACTTGTGGAGATAAGAGCAAAACCCCTTCCCCAATGCAGCACATCTCCTGGCTTCCATTGTGAGGTCAGCACATCCTTGAAATAAACTGGTTGATTTAGTTCAGCAGACTTTTCCATTGTCCAATGTCTTTCTGCAGCCGTCGTTCCCTTCTCATTAGCATTGAGAAAATTCAAGGTTAACAAAGTATTATGTAACCTATTTCTGGGGGTGTTTTCCAGCCCTTTCTGTTTGTTCAACATATCCTTTATAGTTCCATTTGATCTTTCTATGACTGCTTGACCTGTAGGATTGTATGGTATACCTGTAACATGCTTGATATTGTAATAATCAAAAAACCGTTTCATTTTCCTAGAGACATAAGTAGGACCATTATCTGTCTTAATTTGTGTAGGTATACCCATGATAGCCATGACTTCTAATAAATGAGTGATTACTGAATCAGCTTTTTCTGAACTTAAAGCAGTTGCCCACTGAAAGCCTGAATAAGTGTCAATGGTGTGATGAACATACTTCAATTTGCCAAATTCTGCAAAGTGGAACACATCCATCTGCCAGATTTCATTCCTATGAGTGCCCTTCGGATTAGCCCCTGCTGGTAGTGGCGTCTGGTTATAGAAAGAGCAAGTAGGGCATTTCTTTACAATCTCCTTAGCTTGTTGCCATGTAATAGAAAACTCTTTCTTCAAACCTTTACTATTAACATGATGTTTTTTATGAAATTCAGAGGCTTGTAGCACACACACTACCAATCAATAATTGATCAATTTCTGCATTACCTTGTGCTAGAGGACCTGGCAGACCCGTATGGGATCAGATGTGTGTTATGTACATAGGGCAAAGCCTGTTCCTGATTAGATCTTGAACCTGGATAAACAATGAGATTAGTTCTGTATCATCTGGTATAAATTCAGCAGTTTCAATATGTAAAATAACTCTTTCTGCGTATTGTGAATCAGTAACTATATTAATAGGTTCTTTAAAATCTCTTAGTACCATAAGAATGGCATATAATTCTGCCTTCTGTACGGAATCATACGGACTTTGTTCCACCTTACCCAAGTCTTCTGATTTGTAACCTGCCTTCCCTGATTTATTGGCATCAGTAAAGAATGTACAGGCTCCAGTTATTGGAGCATCACGGACAATTCGAGGAAGGATCCAAGAAGTTCTCTTTATGAAGTTAAGCTGCTTGCTTTTTGGATAGTTGTTATTAATGTCTCCCAAAAAATTAGCACAAGCTCTTTGCCATGGTTCATTATCTTCCCATAATTTCTTTATTTCATCAGCAGTGAAAGGCACTATAATTTCTGCTGGGTCTATGTCTGCTAGTTGACGAAGGCTCAGCTTGCCTTTTATAATTAACTCAGAGACTTTTTCCACATAAGTTTTCAGTTTCTTACTTGGTTTATGTGGTAAAAAGATCCATTCCAAGATAATATCATCTCTCTGCATTAAAATTCCTGTAGGAGAAATTTTTGATGGTAATACGACGAGAATACAATTGAGCTCTGGATTCACTCTGTCCACATGTGCCTGTTGTAATTTCTCCTCAATCATTATCAGTTACTTTTCTGCTTCAGCTGTTAATTCTCTGGGACTGTTTAAATCTTTATCACCATCCAAGGTTTTGTTCAAATGAATTATTAGATCAGGTGTTATCCCAATAGCGGGTCGTAGACTGGAAATGTCTCCTAACAGTCTTTGAAAGTCATTAAGAGTCCGTAGGTGATCTCTCCGAATTTGTGCCTTTAGTGTCTTAATTTTTTGCAAACCTATTCTATAACCTAAATAATTAACAGAATCTCCCTTCTGAATCTTTTCAGGAGCAATTTGCAATCCCCATTTAGGTAACAGTATCTGTATTTCTTCAGTCTGTTCAAGGTATCTATGTTTGAATCAGATAACAATATGTCATCCATGTAATGGTGTACTATAGATTTGGGAAATTTCTTGCGTATTATTTGCAAAGGTTGGTTCACAAAATATTGGCACAGGGGGGCTATTTAACATACCCTGGGGGAGGACGGCCCAATGGTACCTCCTTGAAGGTTGAGAATTGTTGTAAGTAGGCACTGTGAAGGCAAATTTTTCTCTATCTTCTTTTTGCAAAGGTATAGTGAAAAAACAATCCTTTAAATCAATAACTATGAGAGGCCATCCTTTTGGTAATAAAGAGGGCAAAGGAATTCCAGATTGCAGAGGGTCCATAGGTTGAATAACCTTGTTGATGGCCCTGAGATCTGTCACCATTCTCCATTTAGCTGATTTTTTCTTAACCACAAATACAGGAGAATTCCAAGGGCTGGTAGATTCTTCAATATGTCCAGCATCTAGTTGTTCTTGTACCAGCTGTTCTAAAGCCTGTAACTTTTCCTCAGCTAAAGGCCATTGCTTTGTCCATATTGGTTTCTCAGTCAACCATTTTAGAGGCAAGGCTGTTGGTATCTCTGAAGGGACATCAATTGCTTGTTCTTGCACAGCCCTAATGGCCGGTTTTCTCCGTTTGTAATATCTTTTAATATTATTCTCAGAAATATAGGTTCTAGAAGTAGCAGGAATGTTAATTTGGGTATTCCATTGTTGTAATAGGTCATGACCCCATAAATTCATTGCAATATTGGCTACATATGGCCTTAATTTTCCTATTTGTCCCTCTGGCCCTATACATTCAACCCTATCTCATGCTCTGCCTTACTCGAGATAGGGTTCCAATTCCCAGGAGCTGAACATTTACATTCTGAAGAGGCCAATTTGGATGCCAAGATTCTTGGGTAATGATACTTACATCAGCACCTGTGTCCAGCAAGCCAGTAATAAAAATGCCATTTACACACACTCTCAGCTTAGGTCTTTGATCATTTATAGAAGTTTGCCAAAACACACCATAACTCATCTTTCTGATTACTATTGCTTGTAACAGTAGGCATCTGGCTTCCTAATTGTCCTGACGAGGCATGTTCTCTGCAGAAACTGGAAATGACTGAACCATGTTTGCCATGGGGGCCTGTGAGGCCCCCCTCTCACGTTTCCCATCTGTATCAGGTTGCCTTGTCTATCTCTTGTAGACCTGCATTCATTCATCCAATGTCTGTCTTTACCACATCTTCAACATAAACCTGAAGGTTGAGTCCTTCTATTTCTGTTATTTATAGAAGATGCATTATTATTATTTCTGAAAATCTGTTGCTTGCAATTCCTTTTCATATGACCCATTTTGCTACAATTAAAACATTTGGTATTCTGGTGTCTCCTTTTACCATTGGAAATTGCTTCTTCTACCCATGCTTCAGTGCCATAGCCAAATGTGTCAACATTCAGTGTATGCAAGACCCATTCTTCCAAGGATGCTGATCTGAACTTTAAAGGCCCCAAGATCTTTTTGCATTCCACATTTTCATTTTCGTAAGCCAAAGACTCAATTATTATACGTCTTGCTTCTGGGTCAGATATCCCTATTTGTACAGCCTTAGTTAATCTTTGTAAAAAGTCACTAAAGGGTTCTCTCTGACCCTGTTTAACTGTGACAAATGATTCCATTCTCTGTCCTGGGTCTTGTACCCTGTCCCAAGCCCTTAAGGCTGCTGTAGTACACATGGAGAGTATGTTTTCATCCAGATTAGCTTGTTCCTGAGGGTCAGAAAAGAGTCCTTCACCTAGAATTTTATCTAGGGAAATGTCAATTCCCTTCACCTTTTCCTGCTGTTCTAAAAGTCTAGCCTCTTGCCTGAATAAGCATTTCCATTTTAATTGTGGTCCAATCTCAAGGACTGCGGAGCTCAGCTGGAACCAGTCTGAGGGGGTTGCTCTGTTTGTTGTAGCCCAAGATTTTAGCATCTCTTTAACAAAAGAGGCATGCATCCCAAAAGTCATGACAGCCTGTTTAATTTCTTTGAGATCATTCATACAGACAGGCTCCCAGGTATCTTCCTTGATGACCCTAGGGTTTCTGTAACCAATCACCGTTTCTGTTGTTATTACTGGAAAGGCATGTAGAGCTGTAGGTAGAGCTTTGTGGAAATTGTCCTGGAGGGATGTATCCACAGATGTATTTAAAATTTGCCTTTCTACCCTTTGCTCTTCTTCATCAGAATTTAGAAATTCCTCAATCTTTTCAATTCTATTCACCATTGCTTTTTGCAATGTCTAAATCTCCTGTCCAGAATTATGTTCCAAAGCCTTCTTTGAGGATTCTAAATTATGAAGTTTGTCCATTAGAGATAACTTGTCATCTTTGGACATAATTTTTATGGCATAAACCGTGCCTTCTTGTATTGAAAATCTTTCCGCCAATCTGTCATAAACTTTAGACAAAATTCGATTGTCACATTCAGCAGTTTTGATTCTCTCAGTTAAAGTTTTAGTTCCTACAGAAAGGGACTGAAGCTTACGCTCTAAATCAGCTGTTCCCTCTTCCATAGTAATGAATTTCTCCTTAATATCAGCCAGTAATGTTTCAGTTCCTACAGAAAGGGACTGCTGGAATTTACGATCCAGATCAGCTGTTCCTTCTTCCATAGTAATGAATTTCTCCTTAACATCAGCCTGTACCTTTTCTAAATTTTGCTCAGTTAACCGAGTCATGTTAAACAAAGATCTGTTTTCTTCCTGGAGAACTTCATACTGATTCTTGAGAAGACTGTTGTCATTCTCAATAGTTTTTAAACGTTCAACCTCTGCCTTAAGAGACTTGATCATTTTCCTATTGTCAAACCATATAGTGCTAAGGAAAATTACGAATCCCAGAAATATCCATAGATGAGGGGTGATAGACACCTCTTGTAACATCTCCCACATTGTACATTCAAAAAAGCTCTTGAAATCTAAAACAGTCACGTTCTCAGACATTTTATTTATAAAAAATTCTTTTACCTGAAATGACCAGTTCCTGCCTGTGGTGGCGAAAGAGTCCACTTGAGTCCACTTGGCCTAAGTCTGAAATAAATGACTCAGAAACAAAATTGTAGCAGACACCAGGCTGATAAATAGCAATTGGGCCAGAAAAGGAACAGAGATAAAAGCTGCCAAAGTGAACAAATCAAAGGGACCGGTTTGAGTCGGCTCGCAGGGCCACTGTCATGTGACCCGAGCACCAGCGGAGGTGGGAGGGGAAACAGAGACTGAACACGCTGTAACAGAGGCGTTTGTGCCACTGTCAGGCAGGGCGGGGCCGGGGAGTGCTAATACTCCCGTCCCTTTTGACTTTTTAGCAGACACCAGGAAAGATAGAGTCGCTCAGAATATCAACTGCCTCTGCAGCCATAGTCACGCGCCCAGAGACACCTCTGGGAGGGGGGAAGGAGCCGCTGGGAGCGGTAGCCCCCAGGAGCCTCTGATTTGGGGTGGGTAATCGCAAAGCCCCACGAGGCAGGCGCCAAATGTATCGGCGTGAATAAATGCAGGCAAATATTAAAGAATATAAACCACTTTAATATTTAAATAAACTTACAAAACCAGGGTTCCAGCGTAGTGCAGAAGACAGGAAACGAAAAGGGCCGGCGCAGCCTCTGCGCACTCGACATATCAGTCAACAATTGCCCGAGGCAAACCCGCCCTAAAAGGGGTGGGTATAACCCTACAAGACCTTCCGGCTGGCTGGCTCTGATGGCATGCTGTGCCACTATGCTCTGCCCTAGGCTAGGCAGACCTCCCACTTGCGACCGGCCTTCACCTGCCTGGCCGTGCTGGGCTGCTTTCTGCCACTGCTGGTTATGGGCCTGTGCTATGGGGCCACCCTGCATGCACTGGCGGCCAGTGGCCAGCACTACGGCCATGCACTCAGACTGACGGCCCTGGTGCTGGCCTCAGCAATGGCCTCTTTCACACCCAGCAACATGCTGCTGGTGTTGCACTATTCGAACCCAAGTTGTGAGGCGTGGGGTGATCTCTTTGGAGCCTACGTGCCCAGCCTGGCACTCAGCACACTAAACAGCTGTGTGGACCCTTTCATCTACTACGATGTGTCCCACAAGTTCAGTGAAAAGGTACGGGCCATGTTGTGTAACCAGCCAGAGACCAGCAGCTCCTCCCAGGCCTCCAGAGATGCTGGATGCCGAGGGACTGCCATTTGTTCTTCTACACTTCTGGGACAGGCAGCTGAGGCGGGGACTGGATCCCATCTTAAGCTACATCCTTCTGAACCCTCAGGACATGACCTTACTTGGAGATGCAATTGATATAACCGTCATCAGTGGAGCTGAGGTTCACAGGAGAAGGGTGGTGGCTGATACCCTTGTAGAAGAGGAGTCGTGTGCCCCAGTGCTGCACACCTGTCACCCTGGCACTAGAAGGGTGGAGGGAAGAGGTTATCTTTGACTACATAGAGAATTCAGAACTAGCCTGGGATATGTAAAACTCTGTTCTTAAAAACAATAGAGGGACCAGGCAGTGATTGCACACGCCTTTAATCCCAGCACTCGGGAGGCAGAGGCAGGTGGATCTCTGTGAGTTTGAGACCAACCTGGTCTACAAGAGCAAGTTCCAGGACAGGTTGCAAAGCTACAGAGATACCCTGAATTAAAAAAAAATAGAGTGATAGAGCACAAGAATGTGTGACTACAGAGGCAGACAAGAAAGACGAGGCCACACATCAAGGGATGCTGAGGTTGCCTAGGGTCACCAAAGACCAGAAGTGAGACAGTTTCTGCCTCAAAGCCTCAGAGGAACCCAGCCCGGGACACACTGATCTTGTCAAGGGGTCTCTCTGAACCGTGAGCTGTTCCTTTGTGCTTTGTGCATGTGTCTTTATGGTGTGTGTATGTAGGTGTGTGTGTGTGTGTGTAGGTGTGTTTGTGTATGTGTGTGTAGGTGTGTGTGTATGTGTGTGTGTGTAGGTGTGTGTGTAGGTGTGTGTGTAGGTGTGTGTGTATGTGTGTGTGTATGTGTGGTGTGTAGGTGTGTGTGTAGGTATGTGTGTGTATGTGTGTGTAGGTGTGTGTAGATGTGTGTGTGTTGGTGTGTGTAGGTGTGTGTGTAGGTTTGTGTGTATGTGTATAGATGTGTGTGTATGTGTGTGTGTAAATGTGTGTGTAGGGGTGTGTGTAGGTGTGTGTGTAGCTGTGTGTGTAGGTTTGTGTGTAGATGTGTGTGTAGGTGTGTGTGTATATGTGTGTAGGTGTGTGTGTAGGTGTGTGTGTAAATGTGTGTGTAGGTGTCTGTGTAGGTGTGTGTGTAGGTGTGTGTGTGTAGGTGTGTGGGTGTATGTGTATAGATGTGTGTGTATGTGTGTGTGTAAATGTGTGTGTAGGGGTGTGTGTATGTGTGTGTGTAGGTGTGTGTGTAGATGTGTGTGTGTAGGTGTGTATGTGCAGGTGTGTAGGTGTGTGTGTATATGTGTGTAGGTGTGTGTGTAGGTGTGTGTGTAAATGTGTGTGTAGGTGTCTGTGTAGGTGTGTGTGTAGGTGTGTGTGTGTAGGTGTGTGGGTGTATGTGTATAGATGTGTGTGTATGTGTGTGTGTAAATGTGTGTGTAGGTGTGTGTGTAGGTGTGTGTGTAGGTGTGTGTGTTTGTAGGTATGTGTGTAGATGTGTGTGTAGGTGTGTGTGTAGATGTGTGTGTAGGTGTGTGTGTGTAGATGTGTGTGTAGGTGTGTATGTGTGTGTGTAGGTGTGTGTGTAGATGTGTGTGTGTAGGTGTATATGTGCAGGTGTGTGTGTAGGTGTGTGTGTGTAGGTGTGTGTGTAGGTTTGTGTGTGTAGGTGTGTGTGTGTAGGTGTGTGTATGTAGGTGTGTTTGTGTGTAGGTGTGTGTGTGTAGGTGTGGGTGTGTAGGTGTGTGTCTAGGTGTGTGTGTAGGTGTGTAGGTGTGTGTGTAGGTGTGTGTAGGTGTGTGTGTAGATGTGTGTGTAGGTGTATGTGTGTAGGTGTGTGTGTAGGTGTGTGTGTGTAAGTGTGTGTAGGTGTATGTGTAGGTTTGTGTGTGTAGGTGTGTGTGTGTAGGTGTGTTTGTGTGTAGGTGTGTGTGTAGGTGTGTGTGTGTAGGTGTGTGTATGTAGGTGTGTTTGTGTGTAGGTGTGTGTGTGTAGGTGTGTGTAGGTGTGTGTGTAGGTGTGTGTCTGCATGAGCCTGTGGCTGCACCAGGGGAGCAGAGGATGACAGGTGCAGGTGCCTTACTGAAGTCCTTCTCTACCTTTAAATTTTTTAAAAATTATTTTAGGGTCATGTGGTGGAGACAAACGCCTTCAGTCCCAGCAATTGGGAGGCAGAGGCAGGCGGATCTTGGAGTACAAAGCCTGTCTGATCTACAGAGTGAGTTTCAGGTCAGCCGGGGCTACGCAGAGAAACCCTGTCTTGAAAAACCAAAACTAGTTATTTTATGTGTGCCTGTGTTCTGCCTGTATATAAGTTTGTGCACTGCATGTGCCTGGTGCCCACAAGGTCATAAGAGGGTCCCCTGGACTGGAGTCACAGATGGTTGTGAGCTATCATGTGGGTCCCCAACAAGAGTGATGCTCAACCGCCAAGCCGTCTCCACAGCCTCCACCTTAATCTGTGAGATTGGTCTCTCATGGATCTGAAACGCCTTGCCTATGGCAAGGCTGGCTCACTAGAAGCTCCCAGAATTCACTGTCTCTGTGTGTAGAAATTAAGTGGTGGGCTACGTTCCTGCCTGGATCCCACACATCTAGTTTAGTCCTGGAAATAACAACACACAAATTGTATTCTTTTAAACACTGCTTGACCCATTAGTTCTAGCCTCTTCTTGACTAATTCTTACATCTTGATTAACCCATTTCTAATAATGTGTGTTGCACCATGAGGTGGTGCCTTACCAGGAAGGAACGTATTCTGCATCCATCTTGGAGAGGAGAGCTGTATCGTCTGTCTCACTGCCTTCTTCCTCCCAGCATTTAGTTCTGTCTACTCCGCCTACCTAAGCTGCTGTCCTATCAAAAGCCAAGCATTTTCTTTATTAATTAACCAATGAAAGCAACACCTCCATCATCTGTGCACAGCTCCTGGCTTGTACACTGGTTCTGGGGATCCAGACTCAGTCCCCATGCATGCACAGCAAGCGCTAACCCCTGAGATATCTTGCCGGCCCTATGTGTGTACTCTTTAAAAGCCGTGCGGTTCATTCATTCATTCTGCTATGCTTGTCGTAAGATGCTGCAAGGGGTGAATGAAAATTCCTTGGCCCATCTGGCTCCTCAGCTCTGCCTTGGTGTTCCTGCACTTAACAAGGTCCCTCACTGGCTGGCGAGAAGGCTGCCAAGCCTAAGGACTTGAGTTTGGTCCCCTGGCCCCCATGGTAGGAGGGAACCCATTCCCACGTGTCCTCTGATTTCACACACGTGCTGCAGCATGCACACACACGACAGTCACGCGCTGCAGAGAGCACACACAAGGTAGTCGCTCACAGCCTGGATTAGTGTCCTGTCCTCCCCTAGCCCAAAGGGCCAGTTGTAGGTGGAGCAATGGGGGGCACTGCTCCCAGGGGCTGGCCACTGTGCCTCTAAGTCACGCGCAGCCAGGCTCTGTGTGCAAACAGGCTTGGGTCTTCGGAACTAGCCCTGCATTCTGTTGGCTGCGGGCTGAAGGTCACACATGACTTCGGGAGTCAGCTTGTACCTACTAGTGGCCTCTGCAGCAGTGGACACAGGACTTCCACATGGCTGAATGGTGTGGATTACACACACTTCCCAGGCTGCAGCAGCCTTGGCCCTCGGCCTTTCAAATGTGTGGGGTCTCTGGGGGTCTGCATGTGACCCAGTCCATAGCACTAATTTGGGGTGCACACTGAGCAGGTTCTGCTGACCAGCACAGAGAGTGTAGGCACTGACATCTGTGGGTACAACCTGGCATCTTGCCCTAGGACATCACTGCAGGTGGTGGAGGTGGGGGTTGGTGACCCCTGCTCTGGAAAGACAGGAAATGGCACAGGGAACAGTCGCTAGGGAGGACAGTTAACTGGACATGCCAACTTTCAAACCTTTCGATTGAGAGCACCTCAAGTTTAGAGTCAGAACCTGCCCAGGCACTTGGAAGTTTTGAACAGGTGCCTTAAGGGGCTCCCGGCCCATGGGGTCCCCACGCAGACTGAAATGTGAAGGTGCTAGGAAAGGAGAATGGCACAGATCTGTGCCAAAACCAGGCAACACCCCAACCCAGGAATCCCACCCCAAACTGCCCCAATCCCACTCAGGCCCAACCTCTACACCCCTCCCACCCTGCTCCTCCTGGCCTTGTCTTGGGACCTTGGCTGTTCTGCTTTGACCCCTGGTCTCTGATCTCAAGGGTAAACCTTTTCTGGAGTCATAAGGGGTTATGGGGTTATGGGAGTTTGCAACAGGAGCAGGTTCCACACACTCACCAGGACCTATGTGCCACCTGCCTGCACATAGACCCTGAGCACAGACCTGGGGTGAAAGGCTGTACACAGGACAGTAGTCCTGGCCTTAAAAACCAAGGGTGACAACCGGTAGGGTGGAGAGTGAGGAGTGAGGCAGAGCCTCAATTTGGTAAGTAAGTCCAGGACAGGGCTGATGCACACACCGCACTGGTGTCTACTACGTCCAGTGGGAAGCACTTCTTCCTCTTCACTCATACCAGGAACCCCAGCTTGCTGGCTCCAGCCAGCAGAGTCCTTGTGGGAGAGAAGATTGACCTTTCCTGGTGTGAGCCCTCCAGGGCCACCTTGTATTTCGGGTGATGCTGGCCATTGGTCCTCACTTTGGGGACTGATACCAGTTTGGTTTCGATTGTTAGGATAAGCACAATGACCAAAGGCAAGAACTAAGGAGGAGAGGGTTTATTTGGGTCACAGTCCATCATCAGGGGAGGCTGACAAAAGAGCCTGGAAGTAGACAGTTGTCATCCGATGTGGGTTCTGGGAACTGAACTCCAATCCTCTGCAAGAGCAGCAAGCCCTCTTTACCGTGGAGTCAGCACTCCAACCTTTTTCTCTGAGAGATTTTACCATGTAGCCCTGGATGGACTTGAACATCCTCCTGTCTCAGTCTTCAAACGAGATTTACAGGAATGGAGACCACACCTAGTTCCTACTGTGCAGGTAGAGAGCTGACCTACACTGTCTAGGTCCATATGCTTCCATGTCTAGAACATGCTTCCAATTGCCACCCCATTTTGTGCAGAGGCTATGTGGCCTAAGCCAATTGTTGCAGTTCTTGGAGCTAGTCCTGGAGAGAATAGGCCTATAGGGGAACAACCTCCCCTGTGGGAACAGACATCTTTTCTAAAACCCACCCTCTACCTCTCACTGGGATTGATGGTGTGCACCAACATGACTGGCCCAGGATGCTGTGTATTTTAGGAAATGTCTGTCCAGGGTGTGTGAGCCAGCCCAAGTGTGAAGACCGGAGTACAACTTGCAGGGGTGAGTTCTCTCCTTCCATGTGCATGTGGATTCCAGGGATGAAACTTGGGGTAGGTATGGCAGTAATCAGCTTTACTTGGTGAGCAGGCTTGCTGGCCCTGCAGTATCTTCAGAACTTCCTTGTGGACCTTACTGGGTGTGGGGACTCCAAGGGTGTTCAGTGACCATCCAAATCTGCCTAGCCTCTCCACTCATCGCCCCCCACTCTAGGCGGCATAATAACCAGGCTAGCTTAATATGAAACTGCAAATTTTAATGAAGGAATATCTTACAACACCAGTGATCCAGTGATGAGCAGGAAATACAAACAAAGAGAGCTGCAGGGCTCATGCTCTCAGGATTTATATGTAAACATTAGCCCAAGGTGAACACGCCCCCTAATGGGCTTGGCTTATCCCTACACCCCACTGTGTGGACAGTGATGATATCTGCGGCCTCTGGACCAAAGTACCACTGGCTGCATGACGGGGTGCCCTGGGCCTCTTCCCAGACTTCCTGGTTCATCAAGGCCACCTCCTTGCTGGCCTGGGAAGAAAGCTCCATGGCCAGACTGAAGATCCTGTGGGCAGAAGAAAGAGAAGGGACAACTTTGCCTCTGGCCAAGAACGCTAAAGGAGATCTTAAAAAACAGACTTGTTAGAGAAATAGGTTCTCTCCTTCCATACAGATCCTGGGGACTGAACTCAGGACACCAGGCTTTCCTTGCTGGTGTCTTTGGAAGTCAACAAGGGTGGCTGCAAACGTGGGGGCAAGTGTGCATGTGTCCATATGGTGCTGCCAACAGCAGCAGGGCCTGTGTATACTGAGTTTCCTCCGTCCCCAGCTCTCCCTCTTTTGAAGGAGACAGCACCTAAGATTCCTAGGCTGACCCTAAACTGATGACCCTCCTGCCTCAGCCTCCAAGCAGCTGAGACAGCTGACAGATCTGTGCCCCCAGGCCTAGCAGGAAAGAGCTGTGTGGCGAGCCTTGAATGCATCCTTCATCCTCCTGTTCACCTGGGACCTCAGTGCCCCACACCCTCAACAGTAGGCAAATTTTATGTGAGGAGACCTTGTTGGTGCCAAGCTAGATGTGAGATTCAGCCATTACCACATGGTCAAAGGCCAGGTGTCTGAAGACTTTAAGAGCCCCTAGATGACGGAAGGCATGTGTCCAAGAGTGAATATCAGGTACATCTGTACTGCTCTGATACTGACACGGAAAACTTGTGGCCATACAGTGGTCACAAGCAAAGGGAGACATCCTCAGTCTCTGCTCCATGTGAGTGATGGCTGACCCATCCTGTGGGCCAGCACTGGGTACGGCGGTGCTTCAGGATCCCTCAGAACTCCTATGGGCATCTCCTTAAATGCATTTTTTGGAGGTGTCCAAAATGGCTCGGTGGGTGAAGGTGCTTGCTTCCAAGTCTGCTTGATGACCTCAGTCTGATCCCTAGGGCCCACAAAGTGGAAAGAGAGAACAGATCCCAAAGCTGTCCTCTGACCTTTACACTCATGCCTTGGCATGCACATGCCCAAAGACAAAAATACGTCAAAAAACAAACAAAAAAAAACAAAACCTAAACACGTGTGATGTTCATGCCTGCCATTCTAGAACTCTGCAAGCTGAGGTGGGAGGATTTCTGCACGATCAAAGCCACACTGGGTTACAGGTTGAGACCTTGTCTTAGAAAAACACACAAAACAACAGTGTCCCCCAAGAAACCACCAGAATGGCTAGGCAGTGGTGGTGTAGCTTCACTCCCAGCTCTTGGCAGGCAGAGGCAGGCGAATCTCTGAGTTCGAGACCAGCCTGATCTACAGAGCGAGTTCCAGAGTGAGAAACTCTGTCTAGAAACCAAACAAAACATACAAAAAGAAACCTCCAAACATCCTGCTAAGACTGACTTCTGAATGACGTTTAACATGTGTTGAGCAACTGTCAGGCTCAGAAAAGGTTCCCTCTGTCCCCTGCTGGCCAGGAGCTGCCCTGCCTAGGGCATAAGACTGAGTGTGGGATGCTTTCCTTGCCCGTGGTGACCTCAGGTCTCTACTTTCCCCAGTCCTACTCTGCTGGACTCTGGCACAGTATGAATTGATGGCTTCACTGCACCCAAGGTCTCAGTGTCTCAGAACTCAGAAGTGGGCTAGGAGTGGAACAGTGCGGCAGTAGTGAGGCACTCAATAGCTGAGTCCTCAAAAGCCCAAACAGTCTTCACCTGAGATGACAACTGGGTGGTGTTCCACCTCCAGCAACCCAACTGAAAAGAAAGGGAGGATGGAGAGAGGAGGGGAGGGATGGAGGGGAAAGGGGGAGGGATGGAGGGGAATAGCGGGGTCCTGACCCACACCTGTAGAGCTCTCGGTCCTTCTTGATAATCAAGTCCCTGAGTTCTTCCAGCAGGCGTGACACCTGCTCGCTGGCATCCGGCACCTGCCCACTGGCATCTGGGGAGGAGATGCCCAGCTCGCACAGGAGCTGCAGGGTGGTCTTTAGGGCCGGCTCCAGATCATTTGTGGAGATACAGGCTGTTAGCAGGACTCTGGTGTCCAAAGCAGCAGCTGTTTGAGCTGTGCAGAGTAGGCTCTTCTCTCACACTCAGGGAACAGGGCCAAAGGGAGGGATTTTAGGAGATCTCATTCGTCCCTGGAGTGTGGGTGCCAAGTGCATGCTGGTAAGGACAAACCCAGTGGGGCGCGCACAGGTGCTTCTGTGACTGCTGCCCAGGAGGGTCCTCTGGACCATGGGAGCTGGGGCTTTAGGCTGCAAGCCACTGCTTTCTTCTCTCACCCTCTGTCCTTCCACTACGGGCTACAAACGGGATGCCCCTGCCAGATTTGGCTTGGACCTGTACTTCCTGGCCTCCATATCTAAAGAGCTGAGGTTCTGGTATCTGCAGCAGCTGTGTGTCCCAGGCACAGACCTGCACCACACACAACCCAGCATGGTCATGAGGGTTAAGGACCCGTTCCTGCTGTGTCCTCACCTCACTGTCAGCACTGGGATTGTGCTGGGTACAGACTTGCTAGGGGCAGTTTGGTAGGAGGATCGCTACAGGTTCCAGGTCAACACTGTGCTCTTTTATGGAGCCAGGGTCTCACTGTGTTGTAGCTCAGGCTGACCTGGAACTCACAGCCTCTCAAGAGTCAGACAATAAATGAAGGTCACTATACCTTTTTCATTTGTTACATAGCCCAGGCTGAGTAAATCCTGTGCAGCTAAAAAGTCCTAATGAGGATGTCTGCTCCAGAGAATCCCTCAAGTGACCTATCAACACCCCCACCCTGTTGGTAGGGCCCGGGGCTCAGGGCCGGTAGATAGGTCCCCTTGCCCCCAGAGTCTTCCAGCTGTGAGGTCCAGCTTGGGGTTGGAATCCTGACTCAGCTGCCTCTGTCCTACTTGTTCCACACGGGTTCCAACACCACCCCAGGAATATGGTGCATGTGAGACTTGGGACTCCTTCCTGCTGAGGCAATGCCACACAGCAAGGCTGTTCCTACCTAGGAGTTCCTGCCCACTTCCCTGCATGTGGATGCCCTGCACGGGCAGCTCATGTCGAGTGGCGTCCAAGGCTGTGGCCAGTGTCTTGTATTGCTTCTTGAAGCGCTTTGATACAGCCTCGAGAGGGCCCAGCAAGTCCATCTGCAGGCAGAAGGGGACACTGTAAGACACACCGCTCACTAGCACAAGAAGGGCCAGCCTCCAGGTAACAGGACCCCCTCTGACGTGCCCTGGACGGGGCCCTGTTGCTATGCTAAGCTCCACGCTGGGACAACATCAAAGCTGGCAGGTGCCAAGCATTCTGCAGACTGTGTGGCAGAGACAGGTGTCCCATACACACTACTACACTCGTATCAAGTGCCTAAGCAGGGCGGGCAGAATGTGAGTATGGCATCCTGATTCTGGCTCCCTCATGTACCCCTAGCCTCAGGAGCATGCTCAAACTCACCTGGGCATCCAGGATGGTAGCCAGCTCCTGATGTTTCTGCTGGAGCAGCAGCTGGCACCGCAGCTCCAGCACCCGCTGCTGTAGATGCTCCTTCTCATGGAATAAGGCCACCAAGTCCTTCTCAGCCTTCTCCTCCAGCAGAGCCAGGTTGTTTTCCATCTGTGGGTCACAAGGCTAACTCAGGTGGGGTGGGGGAGGTGACAGAAGACACACGCTCTTTCGTGAGGCCCAGTTAAGCTCACCTTCACAGACAGCAGGGTCAGCAGCAGTGTCTGCGACTCCATCATGTCCATGGTCTCGTGCAGATCCTACAAGGCTGACGTTTTTCCATGCTGGTCCTAGGGATTGAACTCAGGTCATCTGGCATGTAGCCAACATCTTTACTGGCAAAGTCATCTCACAAGGGAGAAACCTTTTATTTTTTTCAAGATTTTTTTTTGTGGGGCCACCTCCTTTAATCCTTAGGGCATACACACTTAATTCTAGCACCTGGGAGGCAGAGGCAGGCTGATCTCTGAGTTCAAGGTCAGCCTGGTCTAACAGAACTAAGTCCAAGACAAACCAGGGTTATACAGAGAAACCACGTCTTGAAAAACAAACACACTGCCAGGTGGTGGCGGTGCAAGCCTTTAATCCCAGCACAGAGGGAGGTAGACACAGGCCAGTCTCTGTGAGTTCAAGGCCAGACTGGTCTACAGAGCTAGTTCCAGGACAACTGGGACTGTCACACGAGACACCCAGTCTTGAAAAATAAAAAGGAAAGAAAAAAGAAAGGAAAATAAAAAAGAAAAACAAACAGAAAAGATTTACCCCCACCCCCTTTTCTCTAAAATTTTACTAGATATACAATGTTCTGCCTCCATGTATCCTTGCAGGCCAGAAGAGGGCACCAGATCTCATTATAGATGGTTGTCAGCTACCATGTGGTTGCTGGGAATTGGACTCAGAACCTCTGGAAGAGCAGGCAGTGCTCTTAACTTCTGGGCCATCTCTCCAGCCCCTGCTGAGCCTTCTCTCTAGCCCCAACAAATCTCTTCTCGGAAGAACAAATTACCACCAAGCAGAATTTAGTGGCACACTCCTTTAGTCAAGCACCCAGGAGGCAAAGGCAGGGTGATCTCGACGAGTTATAGGACAACCTTGCCTCAAAAATGAACAAATAAAAACCTGTCAACTTCTAAGGCACAGGCATTCTGTCACAGCCACAGATAGATTAACAGGCACATGGTGCTATCAGACTCAGTCTTTCTTCTTAGTGGAGGGCACATCCTTCCCTGCTGGACAAGCCCTGGGCTGGCTACACCCATACTCCACAATCTTCAAATCCTAAATATAAAAAAGAATCCATTCAAAGTGGTGACCTGTGAGAGAGGTGGGGAAGGACTCTGCTTTCTGCTTTTACAGCAGGGCTGAGCAGGGAGGGATCAAGAAACTTCATTTTCTACAGCCAGGTGGAGCGGTGACAGTGGCCTTCCAGGCTCCTGGAGCTGTGAAGTTAGTAGCTCCTATGCTCAAGGCCCAACCTGGCACTTGGGAATTGAGAGCTGTCCTCAGCTACAAGGCAACTTCTGGGCCAGTTGAGGGTATATGAGGCCCTGTGTCAAAAAAATGGGATGGTTTGGCTGGCTGAGCCCATAAAGACGCTTCCTTGCCTGGCAAGCCCGATGACGGACTTGATCGCTGAACTCGCAGGAAGCTGGAGGGAGAGAACTCCAGAGTTGTCCTCGGACATCACATGTGCCAAGGCATCAGGAACAAGAACCAATGACGACCAAATGAGAAAAACAAAAACAAACAAACAACGTTCCCCACCTTTGGTACTGCATACCTCTGGGACAACTAGATGCTAGCCAGGGGCATCCTGTGCACCAAGAGCAAACCAGCGGCTGTGGTTCATCAATCAGAGGCCAAAATCCAAATAAAATATCTGCATACACCCTAACCCTAGTCAGTCCCTGTTAGGTGAGCACCTGTTTAGGCCAGGCAGGTCCTGACTCCTGACTGGCCCGTCTTCAGGCAGTGCTCACGCCACACATGAGAACGTCCTAGCCAGGCTCATGTGCTGCTCTCATCCCCACCTGGGAACAGAGAAATATTTGTTCCTGTGTTTTGAGATAGGGTCTCATGTACACCCTGGTTCAATGGAGCCCACGTGGCCAAGGATGACTTTGAACTTCTGATCTTTCCACCACCTCCTAAGTGTCCAAATGTCAGGCACCCCATTGGTGATAATTTCTGTAGCATCCCTAAACTGACAGCAAGTAACAGCTCCTGGATCCGAAAGTAGTTCTGTGGACATATGGTTGGGCCTCAGACACTCTGCCTATGCTCCCATCACACACTTGAACCACATCCTTTCTGACAGAGACCCTTGATGCTAAGTTTTCACTGACAACCTGATACAATCTAGGATCACCTGGGAATTGAGGGACTGTTTGGATAGGCTGGACTGTGGACATGTCTGTGAGGGGTTGTCCTGATTGCCCTGAGGGAGGCCTGGCAGCTCCTTCCCTGCTGCCAGAGTCCCACCCCTCCAACCCTAGCCAGGACTCACCTTTGATCTTCTGCAATGTGCTGGTCTTTCTTCCCTCTTATGACTTCCCTCCAGCAAACACAGAAGCCTGTTATGTAAACGGACAGTCAGAGGTCAGGCCACTTGACCTTTGATGCATTTGCTTAAAGGTCAGACTGAGAAGGAGGAGCTTTGAGACGGTGAACACGGAACAGTCAAACAGTGGACAGCCACGTTCATCAGACATGGGAATTAACGGCACACGTGCTGGACTGCCATCTCGATGGGTGTGTGTTTGCGTGTGCTGTGGTGGGGCTGGCTACCAACTTCCTATGGCACTCTCAGGACTCATTGACTTCTGTACAGGTTACTCTGGACTTCAGGAGACACTGAATTTCTCCCTGGCCTAAGTCTCCAAAGCTCATAAACAGCAGCGGCACCACCAGCAGCAGTGGGTGCCCAGCTGTCAGGTACAAGAAACACAAGGAGCACAGTGGGGGTTGTATCGTGGTTCATTCTCATTCACCACTGGGTCTGGGGACCCTCTGTAGGAAATAAGGAGACAGCAGGATGGAACAGGAAAACTAAAACCTACTCCTTGTCAAAACTACCCAAGCGTATTCAGACTAGAGCAAAGAAGTTTGCCAAGTCTGAGGGTCACTCTGGGCAACCACCTGCAATGGCCCTAGGTGTCAGGCCAGCAGGCAGCAGACTCCACCCTGCATAGGTGCTGTCAGCCAGGCCCTCAAGGGCATCGAGAAAATCAGCTGTGAAGAACAAAGTGCAAGCTCTGCTTCTCGCCTGCCTGACAGTGGGGCTCTTGACCACCCTGGCCACAATCGCACAGGGACTGCTGTGGCCTTGGCTCCGGAACTCGGAGTCATTGTGCTCTACAACTGCTTGTGCCAGTGCCCTCCCCTCAGACCACTCTGCATAAGGCAGCACACACTCATGCAGACCTTGCTCCCCGGGGTGGTACTCTAGCCAAGGGCTGTGGGGTGTCGGGTCAGATACTGAAGAACCCACTGTGAAGGTAACTGGACTGAGTGTGACCAGGAGCTGAAGAGTTGACTCGATGGTTAAGAGGAGAACTTGGATTCAACTCCCAGCACCACGTGGTGACTGCAGGGGATCCGAGGTACTCTTCTCAATGGTGTGCTGGGAAAGGGCTTGCCTAGTGCGTTTGAGTCTTATATTCAATTTTAGCACCAGGAGCCAAAAACAAAAAGTTGGGCGAGTGGGAAAAGGTGCTTGCCACCAAGATTGCCAAACCAAATTGATGTGCAGGACCCATGTGGTGGAAGGGGAGAAGCAATTCCCACAGGTTGTTTTCTGACAACCATATGTACAGTTGGCCCGAACCCTACTCTAATGAATAAAAATGTAGTTAAGTTTTTAAAAAGTCACCATGAATCTCATTATTTGTACACCCAATGCCAATTAAAATGTTTCAAAAGCACAACCTTAAGAATTCCAGACTAAAAATGGCACGTGCCGAAGCCAGACGCCACCCTCACACATCACACACAAAAGCCTGTGGGAACCCAAGAAGAGTCACAGGGTTCAGGTCTTGACCCCCATGCCAGCACGTCCCCGACGCAGACTCGGGATCCCATGCAGTCAATCCCCAGCAGGTGCTGGGCTCTGGCACATGAAGGCCTGGGCTCCATCAACAGGTCTGACCTGACTGCTGTAGGATAATCTTTTTGTACACTGTAAAGATGTGTCTCTGCCCAAGGCACCTTCTGATTGGTTAAAAAGAAACTGAAAGACCAACAGCTAGGCAGGAGAGAACAGGTGAGGCTTCTAGGAGAGAAGGGAACTCAGGAAGAATCAGAGGCTCTCATATTTAAGCCGGGGAGACTCTGAGGGAGTCAGCAGTATAGAGAGGTAATGAGCCACATGGCAGAATGTAGACTAATACATGCATGTTAATTTTTTTTTTGAGACAGAATTTTTCTGTGAAACAGTCCTACTGCCCTGGAAATTTCGACCAGGTTGGTCTTGAACTCACAGAGGTCTGTCTGCCTCCTGAATGTTGGGATTAAAGGTGTGTGCCACCACCACCACCCATCAGATCTAGTTGGGAACAAGTGTAGACTAAGGTCAAGCTTTAATAATTAATAAGAAGTCTCTGTGCCATCATTTGGGAACTGGCAGTCTAAAGAAGGTCCAACAACATATGACCAACAATCGCGGTTGGACATGGTGGCCCTGTCTTTAATTCCAGCCTTCAGGAGGCAGACGGGTGGATCTCTCTAAGTCCCGGCCAGGTAGGAATATGTAGAGAGACACTGTCCATAAAAGAAAAAAGGAAGAAAAATCCATAATGGAATATTGGTCTTTTATTTTGGGGGAGAGTTGAGATAGGGTTTTTTTTGTATTTTAATAAATAAAGACTGCCTGAAGATCTGAGAGTAAAACCATCCCACTGGTCAGCCTTACAGCCCAGGTTATGGTGACACACACCTTTAATCCCAGCCCTACAGAGGAATAAGATGGGGGAGACAGTTCTCAGACATAGTCTCATTCTGAGAAATCTGGAGGCAGGATCGCCATTTCAGACTGAGGGAGAGGCAAGAGCCAGTGGCTGGCTGTTTTGCTTTTTAGACCTTCAGACTGAAACCCAATTTCTGACCCTGAGTGTTTATTAATCATGCTTCAGGGTTTCTCTGTGCAACAGCCCTATCTCTCCCAGAACTAGCTCTTGTAGAGCAGACTAGCCTTAAACTTACAGAGATCAGCATATGCCTGCCACCACCGCCTGGGTGGAATATTGATTGGTCTTTTGAAAGCTAAGTCAGAACTTGTGCTCAATGACATGAGAGCTGCTGCCTGTGGCTGCTGACAACAGGCCACGAAACGAACCACTGAAAACCCTGACTCACTAGCGAGAAAATGTCCAGAGTGGAAAATACTGGAACAAGCAGACCAGCAACAAAATGAGAATTTAATGGCCAACAAGCAGAGCTGTGTGGTGTGTGGTCTGGCAGTCACTTTGCAAGTCTGAAGACCTGACTTTAAATCCCTAGCATCTACACAGAAACAAATCCACAAGAACCTCTCATCCTAGCAAGGGATGAAGAACACAAAAGGATCCCAAGAGCTGGCAGTTCAGTGAGATCCTGACACAAAAGAAAGATTTCACTCTGGCATCCATCCATGAGTACATGCATGGTTCTACAACCTGCAACACACACACACACACACACACACACACACACACACGAAAAAGAACAGGGACCAATGCAGAGCAATGCCCACCACCTTGGAGACACCTACTGAAGTCACAGAAGTATGCCTGGGAGAAATGTGGAATGGTGTAGCAGTTCAGGAGAAATGGGAGCACACAGCACAGCCCGAGCACCCCTTATCCACAACTGAAATCAGGGAAAGGGCTGCTCAGCTGGAAGCAGCTCCACTCAGGACCATCCCTTCTGAGATCCATTCAGCCTCAGGAGAAAGCAGCAGGCTAATGTTACCATGACAACAGACACTCAAGATTCCAGCTAGACCCAGGTCACCTGATGGGGTACCAGAACCAAAATGCCTTGTATAGACACAAGGGGGCACTGTGGCCATGCCTTCAAGGCAGCAACAGCCACAGGGTGAATGGAAGCAGGGATAAGTAGCTTGGGGAAACTGTCTGCAGGGTGATATGAGAATCCCTTCCCTTAAACCAGACTTCCAGTCACAGCCTCAGGAATCCTGGAAACCCCCACCACACCTCCTGGGGCACAGGCCAGGCAGATGGGAACATAACCTTCTGATTGTCATAAACCAAGCCTGTGCTCAGCAGTGCTGCCTGGCCTTGACAGACAACTAGGAACTGGATCCTGTGCTCCAGGGATATGTCACCACAGGAATGAGCCTGCAGCTGACCCCAACATGTTTCCCCCATTCTTGCAATGCACTGCATCCTTTAGGGCCTCAGGAAGACCTGCCAGCCTTGCTTATTGACAGCTGAAAAAGTATCACACAGGAAGATGCAGAAGTGAACATCACCCCTGCCAGCTGTGCCTTTGGCCGACACTGAGTGCCGCTGTCAGTGCCCATCACTCAGGAGCCTTCGGAGTGTGGAGGGAGAGTGATGGAGGACAGATTTGACAAAAAAAGAGGCCCCCAAAGCAGGAGGGGCAGAGGAGGTACATACGACTGAGGGACACTGGGTGTCACTCTCACCAGAGACTAAGGACTGTGCCCAAAACCTAGAGGCTGCAAAGGCCCCAATGGTGTCTTACAGGATCAGGCTGCAGCTGCCTTATGCCCTCCTCCCATTCTTAGTGGCTCCAAGAGTAAAAGACTCCATTACCTTCTTAGTTTTCTTCTCATATTGCAGGTACCTGGACTCAACCACTCTTCCTCCTACAGACGACACAGTGCAGTAGGAGCTGAGGGCTGCGTTCCTGCCACCCAGTCTCCAGCCACCTGGATAGCTTATGCCCCAAAATAACAACACACAAATTGTATTCATTTAAACACTGCCTGGCCCATTAGCTCTAGCTTCTTACTGGCTAATTCTTACATCTTGATTACTCATTTCTATTAATGTGTGTAGCATCCCAAGGTGCGCTTACCAGAAAGATTCTAGCCTATGTCCATCCTGGGTCGGAGCTTCATTGCGTCTGCCATGGAGAGGAGCAGCCGCATTGCCTCAAACCTCACTTCCTCTTCCTCCCAGCATTCTGTTCTGTTTACTCCACCCACCTATGTTCTAACCTATCAGGGCCAAGCAGTTTCTTTATTAATTAACCAATGACCTTCCTCCATCAACAGTGTTTGTTAGAGAAGAGGAATGCTGCAGCATGAAGACATAGAACAAGAGCAGGACCCCACAGTGGAGAGCCAGGGCCAAGGACAGAAAAAGCACCAGCCTTACTGCCCACTGCAGACTGGCTCCTTCAGTCTCCCCAGTATACACATGGCAGCTACTGCATCTAGTACCTTCACAGGACACTCAGTGTCCATAAGACACTGATAGAACCTCTCTTGTACGTGGGTCCTTGGAGTAGGAGCAAGTGCCATGCAAGTTCAAAGATAGAAACATTCTAGACCATGAAAGCCAGGGGCCACTGGGATGGCTCATTGGGTGGAGGGTTTGCAACCAAACCTGATGACCTTGGTTTGACTCTCAAGAGTATTCCTCTGACCTCTATATGTGCACCTTGGTATCCCCCTCACCTTCAGTAAATAAGTGCAATTTTTTAAAAAATGAACAGGAGAGATGGCTCAGAGGTTAAGTGCTTGCTGCGCTCGCAGAGGACTGGAGTTAGGGTCACAGCACCCACAGGGATGCTTGCAACTGTAACATCAGTTCTGGGAGATTCAACACTCTCTCTGGTGTCCAAGAGCATCTACATTCATGTGCACACCCCCTCCCACCTACCAAAACACAAAACAACAAATCCCACAGCATTTTGGGTCTACCCCTCTCTGGTGGAATCCATCTCTGTTTGTGCTTCAGTACAGTAAAGCTGGGCTGACCACCGAGGTCTTAATATTCCCACCTTCTTATCTTTAAAACAGAGGGATAAAGATCCACGCCCATAACCCTAGATGATGTTAACTGTTGTGAGGGAATGACCATGCTGGCATGGATTTGGGGGATTTTGCTGATATCTCGCAGAGGCTCTGAGAGCATAGGTAATGGATGTAAAAGGCCAAGTCAGACTCTGCCTGGGGCTTGTGCCAGGAAAAAGCTTGGAAAATGCAGCCCAGATGTAGGAATCTGACCCTGGTTCAGTTTAAACGTGTTGAGCCTGCAGCCAGGACAAACAGGCCCACTGGTCTATGTGCCCAGGCCAGCTCCCAGACCCTGTTTGCCAAGCATGGAAGACTCCAGATTTCTCATTACAGCTGGTTTGTATTCTTTTTTACCCCAACCACTCATGTTTCTCAATTAAGTGAAGCTAGCAGATTAAATAGTAACAATAAAGTTAAAGACAGGAGAAGAGCCCACAGCAGCCCAGGGGCAGGGAATCTGGGTCACACGTGAGCCATGTCAGACTCTGTACCTTTGGTTTGGAGAGGCCTATGTCCATGCTCTTTCCTCCCCACCCACTCCAGCCTTTATCATGGGTGGGACCCTCATGAGACTCACGCACAGATCCAGGCCCCCTTGGCGGTGGCTGGGGCATGTGACACGGCCTGTATCAACAAAACCAGGCAGCATGCAAACATGTCATAGGTTACACACAAAACTGCCGGGCTGGGGCCACTCAATGGCACGGTGCTCAAATCGCACAGTGAGGGCCCCAATTCTATTTCTGCCATCGCAGTAAACAAACAAACAAAAAATCTGCTGAGAATATAGGTCAGTGGTTATGTGCTTGCCTAGCAAATGTGGGGCCCTGGGCTCCATCCCTAAGACCAAACCCCAAGCCCCAAACCACACCAGATCCAGTGATCACTGTCAACCCTGAGGGTCCGAGTTTAGTCCTCTGGACTCCTATGGTGCAATGAGAGAAACAACAGCCCAAATTATGCCTAACCCCCATGTGGATGGCACGTGTGCTACCTGCCCCACACAAAGTGTAACAAAAAAAAGGAACCTATGATGCTGAGGAGCACTTGCTCTTCCAGCACCCACACCGGGCAGCTCCACAGGTTTCTGAGTGAACTTGCATCTGTGGCCTGTGCACATCTAGAGCTACACTTTCGGGGGATTTCAACTCTCCAAAGGACAACTACAGTCACACGACACCTCAGGGACAAAGACAACCCTGAGTCCCCAAAGGCATGCCACTGAGCAGTGGAAGTTTCAGAATTGTTTCATCTCTCCTGCCCCCAAGAAACCCCTTTCATGAACTAGAAGGCACCCGGGAGGTTGAGGCAGGAAGATCAGGAGCTGACCGTCAACCTGGGCTCCATGAGACTTTCTCAGAGAACAGTAAGGTTCAGCATTAGCTTGCTGCCCAGCTTGATTGATGACAAATTGCCTCCCACAAGTTCCCTTCTGACTTCTATACTCATGATACAATATCCACACCCCCTCAAACAGATCAATACATGTGTAATAAAAAAATTAAGTAAAAATCATTGAAGAAGACAAAACAAAACACTTTCCTTAAAGCGCTCACCTTGTACTCTTCTTCCTTTTGTCTTGGGGGCACCAGTGGCTGCCGGCTTCCTACAAGAGAGAAGAGAGATGTGCTATTCATCCAGCTACATGATCTGCAGAGGCCAGAGCCACCTTCTGTCATCTGCAGTGGGGCATGTGAAGGTCATCCCTAGGCAAGCAGGAGGTGGAACCCCCACAAGACCAGCTTCCTCCTGAAGGCAGTAGAACACTGGCCCTCAGGGATCAGAGCTTCCTGACCAGGAAGATCCCTGTCTCATCAGGCTTGTGTGACAACAGCCAGAGAGGTGGGAGGGCTTAGGAAGGGCTGGGGCTGAGGATTTGCAAGCACAGGGGCTGGAGAAGACAGGAGGGAAGAGTCCAATGGTAGGGATGAGATGGCAGGTTGGGGAGAGGACAGTGACACAGCCTTTCTCTGCAAAGCGTCAGTTTCCTAGGTTCCCCGGTCACTGTCATGACCAGCAACTACTCAACTTTGCTATTCTAGTACCATAGCTGACACAATGGGTGGGCCATGTGGCAACAAAACTTTGCTGACATAGCACATTTGGGGTCACACATCACTCATATGTCACCAAATAGTTGTATTCTCTAAATATTTTTCATTTTTATTTATTCTGTGTATGTCTGTGTGAGTGCAGCTGTGTAAGTGCCACCAACTGTGCGTTCCATGGTGCCTGCAGAGATGTTGGGGACAATCTCAGCATAGGCCATGTTCCACCTTCTCATCCACAGCTGCGTATACCAGGCTAGCCAGTCCTCACCCCTGCAGACTCTCCTGTTTGGCCTCCCATCTCCCTGTAGGCTGTGCTGGGAGTGCAGGCATTATTGCATCCAGTTTTTACGTGGCTTCTAGGGACCCAAACTCGGGTTGTCAGTCTTGTTCAGTGATAATTAACACACACCCACCCCCACAAACAGGGTCTCACGCCACAGCCAAGGCTGGCCCAGAACTCATCATCTCCCTACCAGGGCTGAACAGACAGTTTGCAGGATAGAGCGTTTGCTGCTCTTGCAGAGGACTTGAGCTCAGTCCCCAGCAGTCCAGCTCTGGGGGTCACAAGCCTCTTCTGCTGGCTTCTTCCTGAAGCCTACAGATGGTGGGGGCTTGGTCTTGGGCAGCAGGGCAGGTGCGCCTGCTCTGGTCCCTCAGTATGCCCCAGGGTCTGCCCATCAGTCACAGAGGCCTCAGTAACATGGCCTTGACCTGTCCTGTGCCCATCACTACCCGTGTAACGAGCTGGAAGTCTGAGGTGTAGTGTTGGTCAGGAGGCTCCACCCACTGGCCTCTTCTCTGTAGCACTTCAGCCTTTTAAATCTGATGCAGTCTGTGGTGCTCATGTCCTCTGACACACGGGAGAGCAAAGGACGACTTTTGTAGTTGGGTCCTGGGAATCCTGAGGCCATGAGCCTTGGTGGCAGCACCTTTACCTGCGAATAAGGAAGCTGGCCTGGGGCTGGGTGTGGTGGTGCAAGCCAATAAGCTGCAGAGGCAGAGGCAGGTGGACCTCGTTGGGTCAAGTGCCTAAGTGAGGGGGCCTACTTAACTTATCATCTCTCAGCATCCCAAGTGCCTGTCACTACCCTGAAGCTCCCCAGCTTCTCTTTTCTATATAACTCAGCCATTTTGTCCACTTGGTCTGTATGTTTCTAGTGCTCTCTTTGGTCCCTCTCTCTCTTCTCATGGCCTGGTTCAGGCTGCTGGGCAGGTTGAGCATGGACTCTTCCTGATGCCTCTGGCTGTACTTTCCCTCATATCTACAATAAACCTTCTACTCAACCATACATGTTGGAGCAGTCATGTCTGCATTTTTCTTTTCTTTCTTTTTCTTTTATTTCTTCCTCTCTTTTTTTGAGACAGGATTTCTCTGTGTAAAAGCCTTGGTGAGAGCTACCTGCCTCTGCCTCCCAAGTGCTTGGATTAAAGGCCTGCAGCACCACTGCTGGGCCATGTCCTCATTTTTCATTCAGATCTCTGATCTGTGAGCTGGAAGCTCACAGGGTCCACAGGGAGTTCTGTGACAGTGTGTTAGTATTCTTTGACTTATTAAAATATTCCTTTTAATCATCTTACATTTACTAGCACTGGTAAGCTGCAACTAATTGGATAAAATACATGCCTAAATTCAGCTTATATGTCCAGTTTAAATATAACAGGTAATGGTGCCCAATTTTCAAGTGCCTTTACAGATCTGAGAGTACGGCAATTTAACAAAAGAGCTTCAAACACACACGTGCCAGCTCCCACAGCACCCTATAGCTCCTCCAAGAAGATACATGGTTACAAAGATCTTCCACCTTGAGGCTTGACTTTGGGTTTGGCAAAGACACCCACACACCAAAAAGCAGCCTTCTACCTCTTCAGCTTCCTGGATGCCACCCGGGGACTCGATCTTCTTATCCTGCTAAGACAGGTGGACTAAATCTTCCCCCCACAGGAAAATCTTGGGGCCTCTTGTACCTAGCAGCTAATGGCAATCACTGCCTCCAGGCTGATGTTCTCTGAGGACTGAGGAGAGAGTTTGGATAGCCTGCATAGCTAAAAAAGGCATCTCATTTTTGCCCATTTATCCCCTTAGATCTGTCTAATGGCATTTGGTGACTTAGGGTACTGTTAACTTATTACTTCATCCATGGCATTTGACAACTTAAGGTACTGGTAGCTCATTACTTCATTTGAAGTTTCCTGCTAAAATACAAACAGGTGTGCCTCTTTCAAGGCTTCATAGTTCAGATTAACAGGTGTATCTTAAAAATCCAGAGTTCCCAATTCCCTTTAATTGTCTTCTAAAATGTGCAAACCTTTTAACCTAAAGAAATAGCCTGTTGCTATGACACCAAGATGTAAATTTGTTCCAGTTCTCTTACAGATACCTACAGGTTTCTGGAAAAAGTTTACTGCTGTATCAAAAATCAGGTCTGGTAATAATAATAATAAATAAAACCCCCAAAAAACAACTAACAGTCTTCCAGGGCCTGTTTTTTTAAATTTTTAGATTTATTTATTATGTATACAACATTCCTTCCATGTATGCCAGCAGGCCAGAAGAGGGCACCACATCTTATTATAGATGGCTGTGAGCCACCATGTGGTTGTTGGGAATTGAACTCAGGACCTCTAGAGGAGCATTCAGTGCTCTTAACCTCTGAGCCATTTCTCCAGCCCTCCAGAGCCTGTTTCAACCCCACCCATTTTCACACATATTTTACAGGTCACTCTGGCCATCTGGGCCAAGACCAACTTACAAAGCGCTCTCCAGAAAATGCCAACACCTGCACCAGCTCCTGGGACTTCACCACTGGTACCAACTCTCCTGGATCAAGGACACCTAACAACTAAAATCTAGTTTTATCTGCTAGTGTGTCCCAATTGTACACCCGAGCCTCATCTATACAACTAGGGCACTTCTCTGTCCCATTCTTTCTGGCAGTTAATGACTTCCCATGGCTAGCCCCATTCATAGGGCCAATGATAACAAATGCCACCTGCCTTCTCATCTCCCTCAACCAACAGCTGCTTGAGGTCCCCAGGATGACACTAAATGGGAGGCCGCTCCAGCCATGCCTCTCATGAGCCCACCAACTCCCCCCTTGCCAATGTCACTCCATGATCGCAGGAAGTGGCCAAACCTGATTCCTGTCCCTATATCCAAGAGTCTGGGATGTTTGGGTGAAAGTGTCACCCCAGGCCCTGGCATCCATTTCAAGCCCTCTCCCCTGGGAAAGCCCACCAAGCCTCCCCAGGGAGGGGCAGAACCACTCCCACAGGATTTTTAGGCTGTCCCCCAAAATATGAACATGTGGTCTCCCTTTCTCTCTCTTCCCTTCACCATGCTTTCCTGGTGCCACCCAAAAGTGCTGCATCAAACATGGGCATCTTTTATTCGGTCTAATTTGGTCTGATTGGAATTATTTGTGTTGGCAGAGAGGCTTGTCTAAGAAATATTTTTAACAAAAACAAAACCTGGCCAGGTGGTGGTGGCAGTGCATGCATTCAATCCGAGCACTAGGGAGGCAGAGGCAGGTGGATCGCAATGAGTTCGATGCCAGCCTGGTCTACAAGAGCTAGTTTCAGGACAGGTTCCAAAACTACAGAGAAACCCTGTCTTGAAAACAAAAACCAAAACAAAAAACCAAACCAAAAGCAAAAACAGGTTTATTTGAGACAGGTCCTCAGGTAGGTAACTCAGGCTGTCCTTGAACTCGGGATTCTTCCACCACCACCTCCTGCCTGTGCTGACAGGCAGGCTTCTAGTGAAGCTCAGGTGGGGTGGGAGAGTTACTTGACCATCACTGAGTACTTGTGGTTGCCACTAGCATCAACCCACCCAGGTGTAGATTTTTACCAATTTCCAGACCATTACTCTCAAGCAATTATGTTGTAACTCCTCGACTCTTCCCCCCTTTTTTAAAAAAAAATATTTATTTATTTATTATGTATACAATATTCTGTCTGTATGCCTGAAGGGCAGAAGAGGGCACCAGACCTCTTTACAGATGGTTGTGAGCCACCATGTGGTTGCTGGGAATTGAACTCAGGACCTTTGGAAGAGCAGGCAATGTTCTTAACCACTGAGCCATCTCTCCTGACCCCCCCACTCTTCCCTTATCAGTGCTACAAATCTCCTTTCAGGAAAGAAGTAAACCTGAAATTCTAAGAAAAAAAAAAACCCAATCAAGGCTCCAACACTTCCCAAGCTCACTAACAAGGAAGAATCCCCGCAGTGCTGTGGTGCAGCAGACTGGTCCAGATGCTGCTTGGGGAGCACACTAGTCATTCCCGCAGGAAGAGTGGCAGGAACTGGAGAGTTCAAAGCCAGCCTAGGTTACAAGAGACCCTGTCTTGGAACCAAAACAGAACAAGTCGCACACAGAATTCAGGAGGTTGAGCGCACACCTAGATGCAAAAGCTAGGAACCCTGAGGCTAAGTTAACTGCTGCCACACCAAAGTACCATGCACAACTCCTCTCTGAGCCACACAGGAGATTGCCAGAGACCGGGCCGCCAGGCTGGGAGGGATTCGTGTAGTGGCTCTAAGGAGCCCCATACTCCAGCTCGGGCACCTGTCAGTCCAGGTTCTGGCCAGCCCTCGGGTGTCCCTAAACCTCGCCCTACTGTGCCCCCAACTCACCCCGCGCCCCACTCTGAGGAGTCCGCAATTTTCCCGCCTTCCATTCAAAGAGCCCCTTCACAAGGCTCCCCCAGTTAGGAGGCAGGCAAGACCTTTGAGCACTTGGGCATGTCAGGGGGCAAAGCCAAGGAGCCTGCTTTACTGTGAGCAAGCTGGGAGGGGGCAGGGCTCTGTAGCGCCCCGCTTCTCACAGCTGTTGGGAGCCAGAAAACAGGACCACACCAACAGCAGGGGCATGGTTCTAGTGGGCGTGGCCCGGAGCATTCCTCCTCCCTGACCCAGGGCAGCCAAGATTCAGGTGAGTTCTTGCAGTGGTTCTCCTGATGGGAGGCCCAAGCCAGGGTTGGTGCTGGTGTCTGGGGTGGCGGGTGCGAGGGTGAAACTCGAGCTGGGGGTCGCAGGGTGACTGATGGGGGTAAGGCTGGAGGGCTTAAGGGGCTCGACGGCGCCTTTGAGAGGAGGCTGTGGAGAGTACATGGCTAAGGTGGACACTGAGGCGGGGGTCTCAGGAAATCGAGGAGGCCAGGAAGGTGGAGCTGAGGGCCCGAGCTGGGGAAAGAGGCATCTAAAGCATGGTCCTAGCTCTAGGGTGTCGCCAAGGTGTGCCAGGCGCTCAGAGAAAGGGACAAGGTCTGCGGCTGCCTGCTATTGGGAGTGGAGCATGCAAAATTGGGCCTGGAAAGCCATGCAAGAACAGCTCCTCAGAGAGCCTGAGGTGGGGGGAGGAGGATGAAAGGGCTCCAACAGCCCAGAGATGATGGGGTGCAGCCTCTGGAGGCTCGCCCCTGCCTTCCCCTTCTTGATTCATCTTCTTCCTGACTACACACCCCGACAGCTGGGTGATCCACAGGGGCGAGTCCCAGCATCCACTGGGTCTGTCTGTCTCTGCCATGGAAGGCACATCACTTTCCTCTCCAGAAAGGACTAGCCAGGTTCTAGGGGAGCTAGGGAGCAGTGCTAAGGCTCCAAAGGCCGGGAGCTGGGTAGGGTGGAAGCCACCCTCTCAAGAGAGTTGCATCCTTGGACTTAAATGGGTAAAACCCGACATACAGGAAATGTGTCCCCCGACAGTGGTTGTGAGCTCAGCACCAGGGAAGCACAGCTGCCAGCAAGCCCTCCATTCTTTTTCTGGGGTCTCCTAGCCCCAGGGCTTCTGAGGGGAGGCCTATATGCCTCTTTGGCTCGGATGCAGCCCCTCATGTTACAGCTCCTTCCTTCCCTGAGTATTGTCTGGTCTTAGACTCCAGAACCTTAAGATGTCCAGGAATGACCGGAGGTGACATGGACAACTGAAACTTTGTCAAAGGCCCATCTGCTCCTACAAGGGCCTGGAACTGCCTAGTTTTGGATGGCATGACTTTCTTCTTTCCCTTCCCCCATTGCTATGATTCCCTATCTGCTGTGTGCTTGCAGAAGAAAACCAGGTTTAGAGTTCCATTGGGTGCACAAATCTGAATATAAAGAAAGTCTCAGAGACATGACTGCCCTATTCACTTCTGGAATGGTCTGTAAGAAAGCTCTCATCTTAGCCTGCCCTAGGGCACACTGCTCAGTCATGCCTTTTGTAATGTCAAAGACTGCTTGGGTCTGGAGACCCCAGGGAGGACCAGAATCTTCCTAAGCCAAGGCCATGTGTTTTCCACTGGACACTCAGAGCATGAGACTGCGTGGGGGTCTCCTGGACGAAGTGCCCTGTGTCTGGTGTCCTCCCCTGCAAAGTAACTGGATTGGTCTATTGTAGTAAAAGGAGCGGTGGGGCTGCGTCCCCAACACCCCGGCCGCCTCCGGCTAGCTTATGCCCTGAAATAGTTACATGGAAACGGTATTCTTTTAATCACTGCTTGGCCCATTTCTATCTAGCCTCTTCTAGGCTAACTCTCACACCTGGACTAGCCCATTTCTTATCATCTGTGTAGCACCGGTCTTACCGGGAGGATTCTAGCCTATGTCCATCCTGGGTCGGGGCTTCATCGCATGCATCTTCCCGGGACCTGGGAGCATGGTGTCTTGCTGAGGCGTCTGCTCCCGAGAGGAGAGCTGTGGAGTCTGCGCTCACTTCCTCTTCCTCCCAGCATTCTGCTCTGTTTACTCCACCCACCTATGTTCTAACCTATGAAATGGGCCAAGGCAGTTTCTTTATTACTTAACCAATGAAATCAACAGATTGATATATGACACTCCCACATCAGTCTATGTCAGCTTTTTTCATGAGCTGACCCCTCTTACTAACTTTGGTGTTTCTGGTATATTCCCTTTGGTTTTATGCAGCCAAGACTTTCCTCTGTCTCCTGCATTGCAATCCTGGGCATGGAACTTAGAGCCTTACATATACATGCTGGGTAAGTGTTCCACCATGGAGCCATACCCCTAGCTAGGTATCAAGTGTGCTTCTTGCACAAAAGCACAAAGCTGTGGCTTTGACCTCCTGGTGGGGTAAAACCCTCTTTCAAGTCCAGCTGGTGACTGTGTGGGTCAGTTGGGGACTCAGGACTCCTGGCTTGACACCCTTCCTGACAAGACCATGAAATAGTGGCTTCTCTTCCCTCATCTCTGGAGTGGCATGTGCTGGATGGTCCAAAGTCTGGCAGAGCAAAAGCCAGTTGTGCCAAGTGCTTGGCTGCCTCCTGAGAGCAGAGCTGAGACCTCCTTGTGCCTCAGGGACAACTACAGTCCCTTTTCATAGAAAAAAATGATATTGCCATCGGGCAGGTGTGCAGAGTGTAAGGGGCAGAACTGGAGATGGAGGTTTAGGATGAGGGGAGTTCATTATATAGCCTCCAAAGAGGTGGCTGATCCCAGCCACACCTGGGAAGTCATGTGAGTGAGGAACCACAATGACTGGAGCAGAGACACAGTTGCAATGGGGTCTCTGCTCTTGATTGTCTTAGCTGTCTATTCTGTTCAACCACCAAGGCAGGTGGGCCCCATGAAGCAGCCTGACAGGCACAGCAGGGCCATTGTCTCTCTTGCCATTGTATCACAACTGGCCTGAGTTTCTGGAGACTCTGTCCCCATCTGGGAACAAACTGTCACTTTTCTTGCAAGATTAGCTATACCAGACTCCAGTATCAAAGGTTGTCTGATCGCCATGCCTCTGATAAATGACATTATCTCCTCCACGGCCCAGGCCCCCAAGGTCCTCATCCTTTCTCACACTGTTGAAGTTCTTTTGGGGTTTATGTCTTTGTTCCTTGCTGTTCCCTCTCTTTCTGCCTGTTCCTTTTGACTCCTCTCACCAACGACCATGACATAACTGCTTACTTCAGTGGGAGAAGGTCGTCTACTCTGGAGCTCCTCCAGCTAATGACCCTCTCTCAGATGTGCACCACTCCCCATGTCCCACCTGCCAGGCCTTTGTGTCTTTGAGGTCCCCAACCCAGCTGTGCCAGGCAGCCCCTGCCCAGCCCACCTTTCATCCAGACCCAGGCGTGACCTCCTCACAGAGCAAGACAGGCCCTTCTCTTCTGCCCTCGTGGTTCCCAGAGGGACAAAACAAAGGGCCTTGTCTCTGCACTGCTATCCACTTTGGCTGGGAAAAGCCTCCACTGTTAGGCACATTGGAAAAATGCAGCTGATGAGCTCGGGATCTGCTCATTTCCTAGTCAGGGATCCCCGAGAAGTGATTCAGAGGTTCAGCCTGGAGGATTGTGCGGTCATGAATAAGCTGGAAGAGTTGACTCATGTAGATTGTGGCTCTGCAGGGTGTCATATGCACATGTGTGGATGTGTGAGGTGGAGTCAAGCTAGAGCCAATTCTGTCAGTCTTGCGTCTGCTACAAACTAGATGGACAACCCACAGGCCATCATGAGGTTCTGAAGGCCAGGGGTCCAAGACCACGTACAGGCATGGCCGCCTCCTCTGGGGTTCATGGTAATCTACCCTAGGCTCATGGGTAGCCCCATCTTCCCCCTTTGTCTCCTGTCATCTTTCTTTGAGCTGGTCTCTGTGTCTTAACTAGGAGGACACTAAACACACAAATGAGAGTCCATGTTGGGGATCTCGCTTCATTTTATTTTTTTTAATTTTTTTAAAATATTTACTTATTTATTATGTATAGAATATTCATTCTGTGTGTAATGCCTGAAGGCCAGAAGAGGGTACCAGACCTCATTACAGATGGTGGTGACCCACCATGTGTTTGCTGTCAATTGAACTCAGGACCTTTGCAAGAGCAGGTAATACTCTTAACTGCTGAGCCCTCTTGCTTCATTTTAATCGTCATTGTAAAGAACCTTGTTTCCGGATGGAGTTGTCTTCAAAGTCAGAGTTGGGGATCTTGGAGTGGCCTCACGTGAAGTCCCAGCAGATATGCTGAGACAGGAAGGAAGATCCTGAGTTGAGACCAACCTGGACTATACAGCTACAGTTTGAATGACCAAAAAGTAAAAGTAAGCATGTTGGGCTTTAAGAATTGAGCTCATGAGCAAAGGGTGAGGGCGTCTTGGCCCTTAACACTGGATCAGTGACAAACTTGGGTTTCAGCCAGTAGAGGACTTTGGGGAGACAGATCATCCCCCCCTCCCCACACTGTGTTCATCCAGTTCCTTCTTTGTTGAAAAACACTTTAAGGAATGAGTAAGTAGGTTGACCACATCAACTCTGGAAAGCTCCTGGTAAGGGAGTTGTCTGGATTCTATCCTCTTATGTTCACAGTAAATCCAGAGAGGCTGGGATTCTGTATGGAAGGAGCTGGTGATCTTTGGGGACTTTTGCGGAAAGGGATTGCCCAAATTGGCCTTGAATTCCCAGTCCTCCTCCCTCAGCCTCTTAAGTGCAGGATGACAGGTTTTGAACCGCCACACATAGAATTTTGGTATTTCAAGATAGGGTTTCTCTGCAGCAATTAGAACCTGTCCTGGAACTAGCTCTTGTAGACCAGGCTGTCCTCCAACTCACAGAGATCTGCCTCCTGCCTCTGCCACCCGAGTGCTGATATTAAAGGTGTGCACCACCACCATCTGGCTTACACCTGGCTGGCTTTCTTTTGTGGTTTGCAAGGGGCTGTGAGTGCCAGGTAAGGAGCCAGGTGAAATCTACAAACAGCATGAAGTGGGATGCCCTATTCATATCATTTCTGTGTCACGGAGAACAACATCCCAAAGCTACTCCATCATGGATCAGCTACTGTCTGAGACAATTGATTTAAAGAAGCTTCTGGAAGGGTTTCAGAATCTTTCAGTGAGAATGGAGGGTTGATTGGGAGCCATGCTTGGAGTTGGCCCTTGGGGACAGTGAGGGGAACAGGAACTGTTTTGTCTGTGTAGTCAGGAGTTCACACCCTGGCAGGAGCTGTGAAGGTGTCCAGGGGCAGAAAACTTCTTTCTAGAGCCACGGGGAAGGCTGGAGATATGGCTCAGTGGTTAAAATTGCTTGCTGCTTTTCCAGAGGACCAGAATTATGTTCCCAGCAAGCCACAGTGGGCAGCTCACAGTCACCTGTAACTCCAGCCCTAGGTGACTCTGATGCCGTCTTCTGCCCTCTGCAAATGCTGCTAACACAGTATAAGTCAGCACAGACACATATACTACAAAATAAATAAGCTCTTATGGAGACCAGGGAGCCAGACCTTGGAGGTAATAATGCTGCTTCCTGAGCAGCAAGGCCACAGCTGTGTATCCATATCAGCACCCAGACCTGGGTTTTTCCTGTCACGCTTCCCAGAGTCAGATCCACCTTCATCTGTTCTTGAATGCGTGAAACCAGTAAGGGACTCCCCTCTGTGTCCTTAGGTCCCTGGAACTTCCCCAGGCACTCATTTCCTGGTGAGGATGCTGGGGTCCCTGGACTTAGCTTGGGATGGTGACAGGATCTCCTTGTCCACAGAGATGGAATGTATTGGGGTAGGTAGGCATGACTGTGGAAAGGAACTGTGAGCACCTGATCCACTAGGGACTTGGTCAGACTTTCCTCATGGGCTTAGCAGGGAAAGACATGATGGAGTTGGAGTGTGGACTCGACCACTGAGGCAGGTGGTTATTTCTTGAGGTCACTGTGTTTATGTCCCTTTTCTGGATCTGTCATGAGACTTGTGGGCATGGGGAGGAGCCAAGATACCTTCTCCTGTACCTCTGAGACTTCAGGGCACCCCTGAACTGTGTGGCAGTCACTCCGTGATGTTTGGGGATGGTAGTTGTTCTCTACAGCAGGCAGTGTTCTGGCCTTCTTTTGTGAGGATTCAGTGACACCCATACTTCCTGATGACATGGTTCCCTGAAGACACTCAGCCCAGTGGCAGTCACTGATGTACATGAGAGACACGCTTTCCATACTACCTGTCCATGCCAGCCCTAGGGCCTGGGCTTTGTTTGGTGACATGAATGCCACCGACCTCCACATGGATAGGATTCCAGTGGGTTAGGTGGTGAGTGTCAACCAGAGGTATACACAAGGGCAGGGCTTGTGGTGCTGGGTTGCCCAGTTAGATCCCTTCTCACAGGTCACAGAGGTCCTGCTGGGTCCTGAAGGTGGAGTCCCTGTGGACTTTGGAGGAAACTGGACAGGAGTTTGTTACTGTTAATATTTGGGATTTTGTTCTCACTGTTGGAATTAAACCTGGGTCCCCGAATGCTGGGCAAGGGCTCTGCCACAGGAGGTCATTTCCAAATCCAAACTCGTAAATTCTCCCAAACCTGGAACTTTCTGAGCCACTCACATGATGCCATGGATAGAATATTCCTCATACAGCATCATGAGATGGATTGCCATCAACAGAGACCCAGTGCAAATGTTGCAGGGCTGACAGATGAATGGCAGGGTTGAGGCAGAAGCTTTTTGGCTTTTAATTGGGTGGAATCTTCAGCATGACTTTTTTTTGAGAGCTAGACTGCTGGCCTGGAACTTGCAGTCTTTAATCTCCTTCGTAGCAATCTTCTGCTGCAGTTTCCCAAGTACTGGGATCACAGGCATGTATGCCAAGCTGTCTTTTTTTGTATTTGTAAATGTTGTAAAATCCAGAAATATCAAAAATCTAAAATGCTATGTTCCCAGGCATTTCCCACAGAGGATTCTTGACCTTTGGAAACATAAGAGACAGCATTTTTTGAGTGACTTCATTCCCAGCCTGAGGCCCAGGCCCACATATCCAGTGAGATGGAGAGTCCCATGGTATGACATCACTGGGGAGTTCCCACACAGGGAGCCGTTAGGCTGGGGAAATCCACTCAAGAGCCTGACACTAGGTCCCTCCCACCCTCAAGGCCTTAGATGACCCAACTACTGAACCTTAATTGGCCTTACCTCCTAGACTGTAAGTCAATTGCCCTTCAAAACAAGTTGGGAGCCCAGTCACTCTGAGGCAGGAGGGTTAGGAGCCTAACGCCAGTGTGGACTCCATGGGTGGACCCTGTTTCAGTAAGCAAATGGTGGGTGATGGTGATTTCCTGCCCCCCCCGGGCCCTGTGACTGGAGTAAAACTTAGCTGTCTCACCAACTTTAAGCAGCAGGCAGGATGTTGGTGTCTTACAGGTGGCTCTGCTTCTGGGACCTAGTGTTCAGTGGTCTGTGGAAATTGTAGAAAGGTCCACAGAGATATCTGTTCTGTGCATGGGACCTGTCTGCTTCCCAGGGTGCTTTTCCTTTATTTTACAGCCTGTGAGGCATGGGGGATGATCCCAAACCTACTCACTTCTAGGGCCTGTGCCCTGCGTTCCACCTGCACCCAGATCTGGCCTGCTTGTCCTAGGTCTGACATCTGCCACTGTAAGCTCCCCTGACACCTGCAGAGAGCACTGCATGGGATCCTGCCTTGTCCAGACTCCTATCAGTTCCCACAGTATCCCTATGGGACATATGTGACTGTCTAAACTTTTTCCCACATTTGTAGGGCCTCAGGATCTGACCATCCTTCTTTGACTCATCTCACGTCCATACTGGACCCGTTTCCTAACTAGCCACAGCTGACCTGTGCCCACAATGCCCTCACTTGGCACCTGCCCCATGCTCCTTCAAAGAATACAGGCAGACCAGGATGGGAGGTTAGATGTTGGAGAGCCTTCCTAGGGTACGCAAAACCCCACGCTCCATATTAGCATCATGCAAACATGCCTTGACAACCAGAGAGGAAAGAAGATCATGGTGAGTGGGAGGCCAGCCAGATTACACGAGACCTTCTTGAGAAAGAATTACAGACACTGGCTTTTCAGGACATAAGCGGGTAGACCTCAGGCAGGGAGAATGACTTGATAAATGGGTGACAAAGTGGGAGAATGACTTGAGAAATGGGTGACAGAGTGGGTGGCAGATGGTATTTAAAGTGACCCAGCTCAACTTCTCCATGGTACCTGATCCTCAGATGTCAAGAATAGCCTCAGAATGGAAAAATGGCATGTTCTGAGTTCTTTTGTGGAGTTAGGTGAGACTCCACAGGGCCTTTGCACCATGTTTAAGCTTGAGAGTAGAAGGCCCCAGCCACCTCCAGGGCTTGCTGGCAGCACCCCAGAACCATTGGATGTAGAACACCCCATGTCTCCTCTTGGGCACATAGGTATGGATGCTAGATTGCCATGAGTGGCCACAAGCCAGGTGACTTAAAACAGCAGGGATGAAACTTTTGGGTTCTGGAGGCCCAAAGTCCCAAATCCAGGAGACTGCCTTCTTCAGAGGCTCCAGGTGGAGGCTCCTTCCTGCTCCCTCCAGGATCTTGGGCTTGGGTGGCCTATGGCTCAGGTCACATCCCAGAAGTCTCCATCTCTGCCTCCCTTGAATTTGTATGTTCTTTTTTATGTCCTTATTTGAGACAGGGTCTTGATGAGTAGCCCTGCTGGTTTGAACTTCTAGACCCCTTGCCTCAGCCTCTCTTGTGAGGTCAGCCTCGGGGCTCTAGCTCTATGGTAGTAGAATGTTTGCCTGGTGTGTGCAAGGTGATGGGTTCCATTCCCAATGCTGAAAAAAGAAAACCCCCAAACTTGAGTGTATTCACAGCATACAGGGGATACTCCCACATCACTCAAGTGCTATGTGTCCATGTCAGCCCTGTGTCTTCTGAGAGTGCCAGACATTGTTTTTAGGGATTGTTCTATCTTCCTATGATATCTTCTCACCTCTTTTTCTGTCGAGATTCCCTTCCCAAGTTGTTGTAATAAGAGTGGTGGGGCTGCGTCCCCAGCACCCGGGCCGCCTGCACGGCTAACTTTACCCGAAATAATTACACAGACAGTAGTTGCTGAGGAATCCCATCTGGACGGGTGAGTGTGTGCTATCCAGGGGCGGACTGTCCCGGAAGAGAGCACAAACCCCCCTCCCCCAGCTCCTTCTGCAGGGCTGTCTTTCTTAGGCAGGACCCTGCCCCCAGCACCCCTCCCCATCCCTGCCCTGCTGCAAGCTAGGACCAGTGCTCAAGATCAGTTTTAAGCTCCTGCACTAAGGTTACCCACCCAGAGCGGTGAGGGCCTGCCTACCGGGCAGGCCTCAGGGTCCCCTGTAAGGGAGCCCGGCACCTTCAGCCTGTGCACCAGCTGCTCCTCTGGTCCTCTGGATACCACCCATCCCTGTGCCCTTCACCCTTTCGTCCCCGGATCATTGGACTACCAGGCGGCCCTGTTTAGTTGCTGAGGAATCCCATCTGGACGGGTGAGTGTGTGCTATCCAGGGGCGAGCTGTCCCGGAAGAGAGCACAAACCCCCTCCACCAGCTCCTTCTGCAGGGCTGTCTTTCTTACACACCACCCCCCCAAGTCTGTGTTTTCTGCAAGGTCCTTTGCTCAGGAACAGTTCTCTGCTCCTACACTAAGGCTACCCACCCAGAGCGGTGAAAGCCTACCTACGGGGCAGACCTCAAGGACCCCCGGAAAGAGTGCACTTGCACCTTCAGCTTTTGCAGCAGGGTGTCCTGTGTTCTACTCGTCGCCACCCTGCCCCCCAAGTTCCCCCCTGTGTCCTCGGGTCATTGGACTACCAGGCGTCCATGCTTTGGTGCTGAGGAGTTCCATCTGGACGGGAACAGTTCCTCCTTCTACACTGAAAAGATACACCCAGAAAGTCAATCACAGCAAAGACTGGACCAAGACACCAGGCCTCTCCGGGCTCCATTGGAAGAAAGAGATGGGAAGGCGCCAATGCAAGAATTCCCCCAACAACCTGAAAGGCAACATGACATCACCAGAATCCAGGGATCCCAAAATAAGAAGTATTGTATACCCTACTCCAGAAGAATTAGAAGATATCGACTCAAAAGTGAACTATATGAAATTAATAGAAGACCTTAAACAGGAGGTGAAAAACTGCCATAAACAATTAGACATTACAAACAAAAAGGTAGAGGAAATGAATAAATTGCTCAAAGACACCCAAGAAAACCAAGAGAAACAAGAAAAAGCAATCAGACAGGTAAGGGAAGCAGTTCAAGACTTGAAGAATGAAATGGAAGCAATGAAGAAAACACAAACCGAGGGAAGGATGGAGATCGAAAATCTGGGTAAAAGAACAGGAATTACAGAGACAAGTACTAACAACAGATTACAAGAGATGGAAGAAAGAATGTCAGACACTGAAGATACCATAGAGAAAATAAACATACTGATCAAAGAAAATAGCAAAACCAACAAATTTTCATCACAAAACATTCAGGAAATCTGGGACACAATAAAAAGACCAAACCTAAGAATGATTGGGATAGAAGAAGGAGAAGAAGTACAGCTCAACGGTCCAGAAAATATATTTAATAAAATTATAGAAGAAAACTTTCCCAACCTAAAGAAAGATATTCCTTTGAAGGTTCAAGAAGCATACAGAACACTGAATAGACTAGACCAAAAAAAACCTCTCCTCGCCATATAATAATGAAAACACAAAACATACAGAATAAGGAAAGAATATTAAGAGCTGCAAAGGAAAAGGGACAAGTTACTTATAAAGGTAAACCTATCAGACTTACACCTGACTTCTCTATGGAAACCATGAAAGCCAGAAGGTCCTGGATAGATGTACTTCAGAAACTAAGAGACCATGGATGCAAGCCCAGACTGCTATACCCAGCCAAGCTTTCGTTCACTATAAATGGAGAAAGCAAAATTTTCCAGGATAAAAACAAATTTAAACAATACGTAGCAACAAATCCAGCCTTACAGAAAATAATAGAAGGAAAATCACAAACCAAGGAGTCCAACAATGACCACAATAACTTAAACATCTAGAGACCCTTCACCAGCACAACTCAAAGAAGGGAAACACACAAACTCTATGACTAAAAAAGTGACCGGAGTTAACAACCACTGGTCATTAATTTCACTTAATGTCAATGGACTCAACTCACCTATAAAAAGGCACAGGCTAAAAGATTGGATACGAAAACAGGATCCAACATTCTGCTATTTACAAGAAACACACCTCAACCACAAAGACAGGCATCTACTCAGAGTAAAGGGCTGAGAAAAGGCTTATCAAGCAAATGGACCTAAGAAACAAGCAGGTGTGGCCGTACTAATTTCTAACAAAGTAGACTTCAAACTTAAATCAATCAGAAAAGATAGAGAGGGACATTTTATACTCATAACGGGAACAATTCATCAGGATGAAGTCTCAATCCTGAAGATCTATGCCCCTAATATAAAAGCACCCACGTACGTAAAAGAAACATTACTAAAACTCAAGGCTGCCATCAAACGGCACACACTAATAGTAGGAGACCTCAACACTCCTCTCTCACCAATGGATAGGTCAATCAGACAGAAACTGAACAGAGAAATAAGAGAATTAATGGAGGTAATGAATCAAATGGACTTAACAGACATCAATTGAACATTCCACCCAAATAGGAAAGAATATACCTTCTTCTCTGCAGCTCATGGAACCTTCTCGAAAATTGACCACATACTCGGTAACAAAGCTAACTTGCACAGTTACAAAAAAATATTCGTAACCTCCTGCGTCTTATCAGATCACCATGGATTGAAGTTAGAATGCAACAACAATGCCACCCCCAGAAAGCCTACAAACTCATGGAAAATGAACAGTCAACTACTGAACCACACCTGGATCAAGGAAGAAATAAAGAAAGAAATCAAAGTCTTCCTTGAATTCAATGAAAATAAAGAAACAACCTACTTAAACTTATGGGACACTATGAAAGCAGTCCTGAGAGGAAAGTTCATAGCACTAAGTGCCCACTTAAAGAAAACAGAGAAAGCACACATTAGAGACTTAACAGCACACCTGAAAGCTCTAGAAAAAAAAGAATCAGACTCACCTAGGAGGAGTAGAAGACTGGAAATAATCAAACTGAGAGCTGAAATCAACAAAATAGAAACACAGAAAACAATCCAAAGAATCAATGAAACAAGAAGCTGGTTCCTGGAGAAAATCAACAAGATTGATAAACCCCTATCCAAACTAATCAAACGGCAGAGAGAGAATATGCAAATTAATAAGATCAGAAATGAAAAGGGGGACATAACCACAGACAAAGAGGAAATTCAAAGAATCATTATATCTTACTACAAAAGCCTGTATGCCACAAAACTGGAAAATGTAATAGAAATGGACACGTTTTTAGATAAATACCATTTACCAAAGTTAAACCAGGACCAGGTGAACAATCTAAATAGACCTGTTAGTCGCGAAGAATTAGAAGCTGTTATCAAAACCCTCCCTACCAAAAAAAGCCCAGGACCAGATGGTTTCAATGCGGAATTCTACCAGAACGTACAAGAAGACCTAATACCTATACTCCTTAATGTATTTCACAATATAGAAACAGAAGAGTCATTGCCAAATTCCTTTTATGAAGCTACAGTGACTCTGATACCAAAACCACACAAAGACTCAACCAAGAAAAAGAATTACAGGCCAATATCATTCAGGAACATCGACGCAAAAAACCTCAACAAAATACTGGCAAACCGTATCCAAGAACACATTAGAAAAATTATCCATTATGATCAAGTAGGCTTCATCCCAGAGATACAGGGCTGGTTCAACATATGAAAATCTATCAATGTAATCCACCATATAAATAAACTGAAAGAAAAAAAAACATATGATCATTTCATTAGATTTTGAAAAAGCTTTTGACAAAATTCAACATCCCTTCCTGATAAAAGTCTTGGAGAGATTAGGGATACAAGGGTCATACCTAAATATAATAAAAGCTATTTACAGCAAACTGACAGCTAACATCAAACTAAATGGAGAGAAACCCAAAGCCATCCCACTAAAATCAGGAACACAGCAAGGCTGTCCACTCTCTCCATACCTCTTCAATATAGTGCTTGAAGTTTTAGCAATAGCAATAAGACAACATAAGGGGATTAAGGGGATTCGAATTGGGAAGGAAGAGGTTAAACTTTCATTATTTGCAGATGATATGATAGTGTACATAAGTGACCCCAAAAACTCCACCAAAGAACTCCTAAAGCTGATAAACACTTTTAGTAATGTGGCAGGATACAAGATCAACTCCAAATAATCAGTCGCCTTTCTATACACAAAGGATATGGAAGGAGAGAGGGAAATCAGATAAGCATCAGCTTTCACAATAGCCACAAATAGCATAAAATATCTTGGGGTAACTCTAACCAAGGAAGTGAAAGATCTATTTGACAAGAACTTTAAGGCATTGAAGAAAGAAATTGAAGAGGATACCAGAAAGTGGAAGGATCTCCCTTGCTCTTGGATTGGGAGGATCAACATAGTAAAAATGGCAATTCTACAAAAGGCAATTTATAGATTCAATGCAATCCCCATCAAGGTCCCATCAAAATTCTTCACAGATCTTGAGAGGACAATAATCAACTTTATATGGAAAAACAAAAGACCCAGGATAGCCTAAACAGTCTTTTATAATAAAGAAATTTCTGGAGGCATTACCATCCCTGATTTCAAACTCTATTATAGAGCCACAGTAATGAAAACAGTGTGGTATTGGTATAAAAACAGAGAAGTCGACCAATGGAATCGTATTGAAGACCCAGATTTTAACCCACAAACCTATGAACACCTCATTTTCGATAAAGGAGCTAAAAGTATACAATGGAAGAAAGAAATCATCTTCAACAAATGGTGCTGGCACAACTGGATGTTAACCTGTAGAAGAATGAAAATTGACCCATATCTATCACCATGCACAAAACTCAAGTCCAAATGGATCAAAGACCTCAATATCAGTCTGAACACACTGAACCTGATAGAAGAGAAATTGGGAAGCACCCTACAACAGATGGGCACAGGCGATCGCTTCCTAGGTATAACCCCAGCAGCACAAACATTAAGGGCAACATTGAATAAATGGGACCTACTGAAACAGAGAAGCTTCTGTAAAGCAAAGGACACTGTCACTAAGACACAAAGGCAGCCCACTGACTGGGAAAAGATCTTCACCAACCCCACAACAGACAAAGGTCTGATCTCCAAAATATATAAAGAACTCAAGAAACTAGACCGTAAAAGGCGAATTAACCCAATTAAAAAAATGGGGCACTGATCTGAACAGAGAATTCAAAAAAGAAGAAGTTCAAATGGCCAAAAGACACTTAAGGTCATGTTAAACCTCCTTAGTGATCAGGGAAATGCAAATTAAAACAACTTTGAGATATCATCTTACACCTGTCAGATTGGCTAAAATCAAAAACACCAATGATCGCCTCTGCTGGAGAGGTTTCGGAGGAAGGGGTACCCTCATCCATTGCTGGTGGGAATGCAAACTTGTGCAACCACTTTGGAAAGCAGTGTTTCGGTTTCTCAGGAAATTCAGGATCAACCTACCCACATACCCAGCAATGCCACTCTTGGGAATATACCCAAAAGATACCCGATCATATGACAGGGGTATTTGTTCAACTATGTTCATAGGAGCATTGTTTGTAATAGCCAGAACCTGGAAACAACCTAGATGTCCGTCAATGGAAGAATGCTTGAAGAAAGTGTGGAATATATACACATTAGAGTACTACTCAGCAGTAAAAAACAATGACTTCTCGAATTTTGCATGCAAATGGATGGAAATAGAAAATACTATCCTGAGTGAGGTAACCCACACCCAAAAAGATGAACAAGGTATGTACTCACTCTTAATTGGGTTCTAGCTATAAATAAAGGTCAGTGAGTCTATAATTTGTTATCCTAAAGAAGCTAGATAAGAAGGTGAACCCAAAGAAAAACATATAGCTATCCTCCTGGGTATGGGAGTAGACAAGATTGCCAGGCAAAAAATCGGGATCTTGGGGGTGGGGTGGGAGGGGGTAAGTGGAGATTGGGAGAGAAAAGTGAGAAGGGTAGGATGGGGAGAACTTGGGGAAATGGGATGATTGGGATAAAGGAAGTTTGGATAGGGGAGCAGGGAAGCACATATCTTAATTAAGGGAGCCATCATAGGGTTGGCAAGAGACTTGGACCTAGAGGTGCTTCCAGATGTCCAAGGCGAGGGCTCCAGTTAGTTCCTGAGGCAGTTGAGGCTAGGGAACCTGAAATAACCCTATTCTATAGCCATACTGATGAATATCTTGCATATCACCATAGAACCCTCATCGGGCGATGGATGGAGATAGAGACAGAGACCCACACTGGAGCACTGGACTGAACTCCCAAAGTCCCAATGAGGAACAGAAGGAGGGTGAACATGAGCAAAGAAGTCAGGACCACAAGGGGTGCACCCACCTACAGAGACAGTGGGGCTGATCTATTGCGAGCTCACCAAGGCCAGCTGGACTGTGACTGAAAAAGCAGGGAATAAAACCAGACTCTCTGAATATGGCAGACAATGAGGGCTGCTGAGAAGCCAAGGACAATGGCACTGGGTTTTCATCCTGCATCATGTTCTGGCTTTGAGGGTGCCTAGCCAGTTTGGATGTTCACCTTCCTAGACCAGGATGGAGGGGCAAGGACTTTGGACTTTCCACAGGGCAGGGAACCCTGGCTGCTCTTCAGACTGCAGTGGGAGGGGGAGAGAATTGGGGGGAGGGGGAGAGAAGTGGGGGGAGGTGGAGAGGAGTGGGGGGAGGGGGAGAGGAGTGGGGGGATGGGGAGAGGAGTAGGAGGATTGGATGAGGCGGAAATTTATTTCCTTAATAAAAAATAATAATAATTACACAGACACTGTATTCATTTAAGCACTGCTTCGCCCGTTTCTATCTAGCCTCTTCTAGGCTAATTCTCACATATTAATTTAGCCCATTTCTAATCATCTGTGTTGCACCCTAAGGTGCGCTTACCAGGAAGATTCTAGCCTATGTCCATCCTGGTCGGAGCTGAATCGCGTCCGTCTACCCGGGAGCTGGGAGCATGATGTCTCTGCTCCAGAGCAGAGCTGTCAAGTCTGAGCTCACTTCCTCTTCCTCCCAGCATTCTGTTCTGTTTACTCCTCCCACCTATGTTCTAAGCTATGAGGGCCAAGCAGTTTGTTTATTGCTTAACCAATAAAATCAACATATTGATATATGACACTCCCACATCACCAAGTAGCTTCATACTCCAAGGTTCCCAGGGGGTGTGGATCCCAGCGAGCTGTCCAGACAACTTCCAGCCTGGCCAATGGTGTCCTCCATGCTGGCTCACTGAGAGCTCTAGGTAGAAGTTGCAGACCTCTCCTTTGGCCCCATGGCCCTTGGGCATCCCAAAATGTGGCCCTTCAGCAATGTCTGGGCTACAAGTCACCTATAGTTCTTCTAATATTCCATGCTGGACTTTGGCTGGAGTCCAGTCATCTCAGAATGGAAACCAGGGCCTTGTGCATGGTATGCAAGTGCTGTAGCATTCGGCCAGGCCTGCAGCCCTTTGCTGGGGTATTCTAGGCAGAGGTTCCACCAGTGAACCCTACCTGCCCCCAGCCCTTCACTCTCAGGTTCTAGGCAGGGATTCCACCCATGAACCATGTCCCAACCCATCTCCACTTGCAGGAGGAGGGAGTTTCTTTTTTTTAAATATTTATTTTATTTATTTATTATGTATACAGTATTCTGTTTGTGTGTATGCCTGCAGGCCAGAAGAGGGCACCAGACCTCTTTACAGATGGTTGTGAGCCACCATATGGTTGCTGGGAATTGAACTCAGGACCTTTGGAAGAACAGGCAATGCTCTTAACCACTGAACCATCTCTCCAGCCCCAGAGGAGGGAGTTTCTATTGTGAGATCCTGTTTCCTGTCAGTGAACCATTTCTCCTATAAACTGAACTATGAGATGTTCATTCTCTCTCTCTCTCTCTCTCTCTCTCTCTCTCGCTCGCTCTCGCTCTCGCTCTATCTCTCTCTCTCTCTCTCTCTCTCTCTCTCTCTCTCTCTCATTTATTTCAAGACAGGGTTTCTCTTTGTAGCTTTGGAGCCTCTTCTGGAACTTGCTCTGTAGACCAGACTGGCCTAAAACTAACAGAGATCCACCTGCTTCTGCCTCCCAAGTGCTGGGATTAGAGGCAAGTGCCACCACCACTGCCTAGCATGAGGTGCTCTCTTAACTCCCAACCTCTCCTGTGCATAGTACTGTCTTCTGTCTTGGGGCTGGGACCAACATTGGAACAGGGCTGTTCAGTGTCTCCTCGGCTCTGATCTCTGCAACTGTCAGATCAGCTGGTTTCAGCCAATCATCAGCACATTTCGGATCCTTCCAAATAGTAATTAATTAATGGGCATGGTTGTGCATGTCTGTGGTCCTAGCCCTCTTGAGCGTGCTTCTTCATGTCTGTGATCCTAGCCCTCTAGAGCATGGTTCTGCATATCTGTGACCCTAGCCCTCTAGAGTGTGCTTCTTCATGTCTGTGGTTCTAGCCCTCTAGAGCGTGGTTCTGCATGTCTGTGATCCTAACCCTCTAGAGCATGGTTCTGCATGTCTGTGGTCCGAGCACTCTAGAGAGTGGTTCTGCATGTCTGTGATCCTTGCACTCTAGAGCGTGGTTCTGCATGTCTGTGATCCTAGCCCTCTAGAGCGTGATTCTTCATGTCTGTGGTTCTAGCCCTCTAGAGCGTGGTTCTGCATGTCTGTGATCCTAGCCCTCTAGAGCATGGTTCTGCATGTCTGTGATCCTAACCCTCTAGAGCATGGTTCTGCATGTCTGTGGTCCTAGCCCTCTAGAGCATGGTTCTGCATATCTGTGGTCCTAGCCCTCTAGAGTGTGGTCCTATCCCTCTTGAGCACATCCTAGTTTCCAGAGAAGGGTGTTGCTCATGGGGACCCCAAGCCCCAGGCCCCACTGAGCCTCCATTCCTCTGCAAGGAGGCTAGGCACCTTCACATGCTTCTGGGGAGCCACTCCTTAACGTTTTTGAGGAATTTATGTTCTGGCCTTGACCTCCCTTCGCAGCTGTTTTGAATATAGTTTTCTTTTTTCTATTTATTTGCACATTAAAGTTAAATATTGATGCCAAGCTTTGGGTCCGCACATCATTTCCTACAAGAGTACTGGCCAGGTCTTGCCTATGGTTGTCTCAAGTGGTGTTAGCAGCCCGCTCCAGAGCCCTTATGCAGAAGCACAGGAACTTTCTGCAATGACAACAGCTCCCCTAACCTAGGACTTCTTTCCAGAATATTCCTACACACATCTGGGTTGAGCTTGTATAAACCATTTTGCGAGTGTGGCTGTCACAGTGTCTAAAGGCACTGATGACCAGAGTCCAAGGAGAGAACCAAGTCACAAGCACCAGACTACTTTAAACTGTAAAAAGGTTATTTTTAAAAAACGTGCTGGTTACCGGGACAGTGGTGAAACACAGAGAAATCCAGCAGAGGCAGAAGCAGGCAGGTCTCTGAGTTGAAAGCAAGCCAGGACTGCAGAGTGAGATCTTGTCTCAAAAAAGAAAAGAAAAGAAAAGAAAAGAAAAGAAAAGAAAAGAAAAGAAACAAATTCATATTGAGGGTGTAGAGCAATAGCTCAGTGGTTAAGCCCACTGGCTGCTCTTCCAGAGGACCCAGATTTGATTCCCACCATCAACACAGAGACTCAAACCCATTTAACTTCAGTTTCAGGGGATTCCCTCCAGTTTCCATCAGGGCCAAGCATTCAAGGCCCACATACGTGCTATGTGATTTAGGTCTTGACCAGCATCAGGCAATCAAGATGCCTATATACATGCTGTGTGGTGTGTGTGTGCTGTGTACACCGGGCGAGAAAGATGGCTCAGCAGTTAAGGTGTTTGCACCAAGGCTGAAGCCCAGCATCTGGGACCCACATTGTGGAATGAGACCCAACAGACTCCTTCAAGTTCATACTCCAGTGGGTCACACACACCCCACACTCAATACAACGTTACATTAACTGAAAATACAACCGAGAAATAACATGCCCAATTGTCACGATCTTTTCTCTTCAGAATGCTCCCAACTGTGGACAGTCCCTAGACTCATCAACTGGTACCCACCTCCCTACTTTCTTTATTGGTGACCTTGATGACTGCAGGACCTCATTATGTGTGAAATCCCAGACTCTGGCTGTCTGTGATGGGCTTAGTTCATTCAACAGGAAGACGAGTGTCCATCCATGTGGTGGATGTACCCCATGTCCATCCTTATTTAGGCTGGAACCCAGGGCCATCCTGTACCCAATTTGTCACGGTCCTCCCAGGAAACCCTGCATCCTTCCCTTGCATGTCACAATGCTGTTTCTTTGGAGGATCTGTTGATGGGCATACCACCACATCTGCTCCTTTCCCACTGTCCCCCCAGACACAAGCATCCTCTTCCAGGCACGTTCATGTCTGGGGGTGCAGCTAGAGGTTCACTGCTCACATCTGTAATGTCCAGCTGGCGAGTGAACACAGGAGGAGTCTGGAGGTTCACTGCTCACATTTGTAATGCCCAGCCAGTGGAAACTCAAGGCATTGGAAACGAGTCCCAATTTCTATACCTAATTACCAAACCTCCTTGCCCAGGTTGTTCCTGAGAAGCCTGGGTCCTTCGCGCATTTCAGGCCTCAGTTCCACTCCTAGTGCAGGGACTCATCCTGAGGGCCTGGCTGTTCACCCACATCCTGCTAGATTAGGGCATGGGAGGTAGGAGGTGACAATGCTGATCTCCCTTTCCCCAACTGGTTTCACATTTCCAGGCTTTGGCCACCATGTCCTTGGTTCTGCTGTTCCCAGAATCCAGCCCACATTGCACATTCTGAGACTAGCCCTGCTCCAGGACAGGACTGTGGAGGGGTTCTTCTAGGCAGCTTTTGGGTGTGTGTGTGTGTGTGTTTGTGTGTGTGTAAGCATTGCTGGACATAAAACTAGAGTATTCAGCTTGTGGCATGGACTTTAGCTACATCCCCTCAGACCTCAGTTTCTCCTGATTTTCTCTTCTCCCCACCTCTTTCCAGAAAGCTTGTCTGTGTACATGTTGAGGGTAGAGGTATAAGTCACGTGTCTTCCCCTAGCGCTCTCCATGATGGTCTCTCAGTGAGCCCGCAGCTCAGTGAACAGTGAACATCCAGACTCCTCCAGTGTCTACTCACTGGCTGGACAGACATTACAGATGTGAGCAGTGAACCTCCAGACTCCTCCAGTATCCAGTCGCTATCTGGACATTACAGATGTGAGCAGTGAACCTCCAGACTCCTCCAGTGTCCACTCACTGGCAGGACAGACATTACAGATGGGAGCAATGAACCTCCAGACTCCTCTATTGTCCACTCACTGGCTGTACAGACATTACAGATGTGAGCAGTGACCTTTGACTCCTCCAGTGTCCACTCACTGCCTGGACATTACATCTGTGAGCAGTGAACCTCCAGACTCCTCCAGTGTCCACTCACTGCCTGGACATTACAGATGTGAGCAGTGAACCTCTAGACTCCTCCAGTGTCCACTCACTGGCTGGACATTACAGATGTGAGCAGTGAACCTCCAGACTCCTCTAGTGTTCACTCACTGCCTGGACATTACAGATGTGCTCTTCCATGCTCAGGAGTCACACATAAGCGCTGCGGATTTGAACACAAGTCCTTTGCTTGCACCCCATCATCTCCGAAGGAACCCTCTCCCTGCTATTCTTTGTGGATTGTTTCTCACCACATAGCTAATGCTGCCCTGGAAATTGCAATTTTCCTGCCTCAGCCTGCAAGTGTTGGGGTGACAGGCATGCCCACCACCTCATCTGAGCAGGTGGTCTCCACAGATCATTGACTGTGACAACTCCCCAGAGTGTCTAGGACACCAAGGCAACTCAGGGACCCTCTACAGAGGCCTGGCCACCTCCCTCACTAGTCAGACCTGGAACATGTCACATCCATGGAAGGGGACAGATCCCCTCAGCTATCACCACTTGACCCCAGAATCACATGGAGGCCTTATTTCTGCACCTCACTTTACTCCAGATCAAGCAAGGAGCTGGGGTAAAGGAGGCATCCATATGGCACAATGCCCCTTAAGAAGACTTGGGGTAATCTGGGAAGCAACACTTGTTGATGTAACCTTTAGGGTTATTTATTTATTTATTTATTTATTTATTTATTTATTTGAGACAGGGTCTCACCATATAGCCCTCTCTGTCCTAGAATTCACTACATAGATGAGACTATCCTTGAACTCACAGAGATCCACCTGCCTTGGCTTCCTGACACAAGGAGGCCAAAGTGCAGCTGTGGAAGTTCATTCTCTCCTTCCACAATGTGGGTTCTGAAGATGGAACTCAGGCCATCAGACTTGGTGGCAAGCACCTTCCTCCATCTGTAGTGTCTTCTTGCTAGCCCTTATTGCCTGCTCTGACAGAGCTAGGACACCTCGGGTTGGGCCATTGTCCTGCCAGCCACAGATAGGAAGTAGGGGTTGGCTTTAGGAAGGGTTAAGAAGCCAACATGGTGGTGACTTGGAGGAGGGCTGGACTGTCATCCAAACAGAAGTTGTGTGACTAGTCAGCAGGAAGTGACCACTTGATCCACAAATATTTCCTGGGCTGGATGTGGTGGACAGTGTTGTAGGGATGGTGGGAGTGGGGTTGGGGCTGAAGCCCAGGACCCTTTTTTCCATCCTTGGCCTCGTTTCTTGTGAGGCATCTTGGAGAGACCCTGGCAGCATGTCCTGGCTGCTGCTGTGTCTGCTGGTGCTGGGACTCAGCCGGACACAGGGCACCCAGACCCCTAGAATCTATGATGATGGAGAAAGTACCAGCGGAGGCCATGGTGAGTAATGCTCCCTTGCTGGGGTGGGTCAGAAATGGAGCCACAGCTAGGCAGGCTTACAGCCTTAGGTTCCTAAGCCTTGAGCCTTTGGGGCTGGATTTTGTCCTTCCACTCACAAGCCCACAGCGCCTGAGACTCACAAAGTCCCCAAAGGCAGGGAAGGGCACTGACATCCCCTCTCTCCCACAGAAGGCATTGTGGGTCCCACAGCTGGACTCAAGGAGTCGAAGTCCCCAGGGCAGCTTCACCCACAAGGCTTCCCAAGCAAGTTCTGTAAAAATGACAGTGACACGCTCGAGCTTCCTGCCAGCTCTCAAGCGCAGCTGCTGGGGTGGGTGCCCACGAGGCTGGTGCCTGCCCTCTATGGGCTGGTGGTCGCGCAATGGACTGGCGCTGTGTGTGCTGGCCACATGGGTGCCCCACCTGCCATCTACTGTCCTGCTCATGAACCTCACTATTGCAGACTAGCTGCTGGCCCTGGTGCTGTCACCACGCCTGGTCTACCACATGCGTGGCCAGCACTGGCCCTCTGGGGAGGCTGCCTGCCAGATGGTCACAGCTGCTCTCTATGGCCATATGTACAGCTCAGTGTTGCTGCTGGCCGCAGTCAGCCTGGACCGGTACCTGACCCTGGTGCATCCTCTGCTAGCTCATGTGCTGCGTGGTCGGAGCCTGACCACCAGGTTTTGCTTGGTGGCCTGGCTCTCTGCAGCCACCCTGGCACTGCCTCTCACTCTGCAGTGGCAGACCTTCTGGCTGGCCGGCTCTGATGGCATGCTGTGCCACTATGCTCTGCCCTTGGCTAGGCAGACCTCCCACTGGCGACCCGCTTTCACCTGTCTGGCCATGCTGGGCTGCTTTCTGCCACTGCTGGTTATGGGCCTGTGCTATGGGGCCACCCTGCATGCACTGGTGGCTAGTGGCCAGCACTATGGCCATGCACTCAGACTGACGGCCCTGGTGCTGGCCTCAGCAGTGGCCTCTTTCACACCCAGCAACATGCTGCTGGTGCTGCACTATTCGAACCCAAGTTGTGAGGCATGGGGTGATCTCTATGGAGCCTACGTGCCCAGCCTGGCGCTCAGCACACTCAACAGCTGCATGGACCCTTTCATCTACTACTATGTGTCCCACGAGTTCAGTGAAAAGGTACGGGCCATGTTGTGTCGCCAGCCAGAGACCAGCAGCTCCTCCCAGGCCTCCAGAGATGCTGGATGCTGAGGGACTGCCATTTGTTCCTCTACACTTCTGTGACAGGCGGCTGAGGCAGGGACTGTATCCCATCTTAAGCTACATCCTTCTGTACCCTCAAGACATGACCTTACTTGGAGATGCAATTGGTATAACCATCATCAGTGGAGCTGAGGTTCACAGGAGAAGGGTGGTGGCCGATGCCCTTGTAGAAGAGGAGCCGTGGGCCCCAGTGCTGCACACCTGTCACCCTGGCACTAGGGGGGTGGAGGGAAGAGGTTATATTTGACTACATAGAGAATTCAGAACTAGCCTGGGCTATGTAAAACTCTGTTCTTAAAAACAATTGAGGGACCAGGCAGTGATTACACATGCCTTTAATCCCAGCACTCGGGAGGCAGAGGCAGGTGAATCTCTGTGAGTTTGAGACCAACCTGGTCTACAAGAGCAAGTTCCAGGACAGGTTGCAAAGCTACAGAGATACCCTGAATAAAAAAAAAATAGAGTGATAGAGCACAAGAATGTGTGACTACAGAGGCAGACAAGAAAGACGAGGCCACACATCAAGGGATGCTGAGGTTGCCTAGGGTCACCAAAGACCAGAAGTGAGACAGTTTCTGCCTCAAAGCCTCAGGGGAAGCCAGCCCGGGACACACTGATCTTGTCAAGGGGTCTCTCAGAACCGTGAGCTGATAAACTTCAAACCTTTGTGCTTTGTGCATGTGTCTTTATGGTGTGTGTGTGTAGGTTTGTGTGTGTAGGTGTGTGTGTGTAGGTGTGTGTGTAGGTGTGTGTGTAGGTGTGTGTGTAGGTTGTGTGTAGATGTATGTGTGTAGGTGTGTGTGTAGGTGTGTGTAGGTGTGTGTGTAGGTGTGTGTGTATAGGTGTGTGTGTAGGTGTGTGTAGGTGTGTGTAGGTGTGTGTGTAGATGCGTGTAGATGTGTGTGTAGGTGTGTGTAGATGTGTGTGTAGGTGTGTGTAGATGTGTGTGTAGGTGTGTGTAGATGTGTGTGTAGGTGTGTGTGTGTAGGTGTGTGTGTAGGTGTGTTGTGTAGATGTGTGTGTAGGTGTGTGTTCACTTTTAACAATACTTTGACATATTGCAAACAATGGCTTCTCTTTTCAAAGAAACACATGTGCATTTCTCACAAAAGCATTTCATGAAATTCGTACTTTCCAAAGAACATGATACTCTTTCAAAATAAAGCTTCTACAGAGAAAAGGAACACTGCTCGCACTTTTAACAGTACTTTGATATCTCAAAAAAGGGCTTCTATTTTAAGATAAACAAATGTGCATTTCTCACAAAAACAATTCATGTAATTCATACACTTTATAAAGAATGTGATTATCTTTCAAAGTAGAGATTCTACAGAGAAAAGGAACACTCCTCTCTATTCTAACAGTATATTGACATATCTCAAATACGGCTGGTCTTTTTAGAAAAAACATGTGTGTTTCTTACAAAGCATTTAATGGAATTCATACACTTTCCAAAAATGTGATCATCTTTCAAATTAAAACTTCTATAATGAAAAGATTCAACCTCTCACTTCTAACAATACTTGGACATATTGCAAACAATGGCTTCTCTTTTCAAAGAAACACATGTGCGTTTCTCACAAAAGGATTTCATGAAATTCATCCATTTTCAAAACAACGTGATTATCTTTCAATGTAAAGCTTCTACAGAGTAAAGAAAACTCTCACTTCTAATAAAACTTTTAGATTTCTGAAACAACTGTTTCCGTTTTCAAAGAAACACATATGCATTCTCACAGAACGATTTCATGAAATTCATACATTTTCCAAAGAACGTCAATCTTTCAAAGTAAATGTTCTTCAGTGAAATCGAACACAGCCCACACTTCTAACAGTACTTTGACATATCTCAACGGCTTTACTTTATAGAGAAACACATATGTTTTTCTCACAAAAGAATTTCATGAAACTCATGTACTTTCCAGAAAACAAGATTATCTTTCAAATTAAACCTTCTACAATGAAAAGGAACACTCTCCTCACTTCTAACAATACTTTGACATATTGGAAACAATGCCTTCTCTTTTCCAATAAACACATGTGCGTTTCTCACAAAAACATTTCATGAAATTCATACACTTTCTAAAGAACATGATAATGTTTCATAATAAAGCTTCTACAGAGAAAAGGAACACTGCTCGCACTTCTAACAGTACTTTGATATCTCAAAAAATGACTTCTATTTTAAGATAAACAAATGTGCATTTCTCACAAAAACATTTCATGTAATTCCTACACTTTACAATGAATGTGATTATCTTTCAAAGAAAAGGTTCTTCAGTGTAAAGCAACACTGTTCTCAATTCTCACAATACTTTGACATATTAAAAAGAATGGCTTCACTTTTCCACTAAACAAACCTAAAGGAACCTAAAGAACGATATACCTATGAAGGTTCAAGAAGCATACAGAACGCCAAATAGGCTGGATCAAAAAAAAACATCCTCTCACCTTATAATAATCAAAACACAAAGCATACAGAATAAGGAAAGAATATTAAGAGCTGCAAAGGAAAACGGCCAAGTCACTTATAAAGGTAAACCTCTCAGATATACACCTGACTTCTCCATGGAAACCATGAAAGCCATAAGGTCCTGGATAGATGTACTTCAGAAACTGAGAGACCATGGATGCAAGCCCAGACTACTATACCCAGCCAAGCTTTTGTTCACTATAAATGGAGAAATTAAAATTTTCCAGGATAAAAACAAATTTAAACAATACGCAGCCACAAATCCAGCCTTAAAGAAAGTAATAGAAGGGAAATCACTAACCAAAGGGTCCAACAATGACCACAATAACTCAGACATCTAGAGACCCTGCAACAACACAACTCAAAGAAGGGAAACACACAAACTCTATGACTAAAAACAGGACCGGAGTTAAGAAACACTGGTCATTAATATCACTTAATGTCAATGGACTCAACTCACCTATAAAAAGGCACAGGCTAAGAGATTGGATAATAAAACAGAATCCAACATTCTGCTGTTTACAAGAAACACACCTGAACCACAAAGACAGGCACCTACTCAGAGTAAAGGGCTGGGAAAAGGCTTATCAAGCAAATGGACCCAAGAAACAAGCAGGTGTGGAGATACTAATCTCTAACAAAGTTGACTTCAAACTTAAATCAATCAGAAGAGATGGAGAGGGGCATTTTATACTCATAACAGGAACAGTTCATCAGGATGAAGTCTCAATCCTGAATATCTATGCCCCTAATATAAAAGCACCCATGTACATAAATGAAACATTGCTAAAACTCAAGGCAGCCATCAAACCGCACACACAAATAGTAGGAGACTTCAACACTCCTCTCTCACCAATGGACAGGTCAATCAGACAGAAACCTAACAGAGAAATAAGTGAATTAATAGTGGTAATGAATCAAATGGACTTAACAGACATCTATAGAACATTCCACCCAAATAGGAAAGAATATACCTTCTTCTCTGCAGCTCATGGAACCTTTTCGAAAATCGACCACATACTCGGTAACAAAGCAAACATTCATAGTTACAAAAAAAATTAGTAACCACCTGTGTCTTATCAGATCACCATGGATTAATGTTAGAATTCAACAACAATGCTACCCCCCAGAAAGTCTAAAAACTCATGGAAACTGAACAGTCAACTACTGAACCACACTTGGATTAAGGAGGAAATAAAGAAAGAAATTAAAGTCTTCTTTGAATTCAATGAAAATAAAGAAACAACATACTCAAACTTATTGGACACAAAGAAAGCAGTCCTAAGAGGAAAGTTCATAGCACTAAGTGCCCACTTAAAGAAAACAGAGAAAGCACACATTGGAGACTTAACAGCACACCTGAAAGCTCTAGAAAAAAAAGAAGCAGACTCACCTAGGAGGAGTAGAAGACTGGAAATAATCAAACTGAGAGCTGAAATCAACAAAATAGAAACACAGAAAACAATACAGAGAATCAATAAAACAAAAAGCTGGTTTCTGGAGAAAATCAACAAGATTGACAAACACCTATCCAAAGTAATCAAACCGCAGAGAGAGAATTTGCAAATTAATAAGATCAGAAATGAAAAGGGGGACATAACCGCAGACACAGAGGAAAATCAGAGAATCATTAGATCTTACTACAAAAGCCTGTATGTCACAAAAATGGAAAATGTAAAAGAAATGGACACTTTTTTAGATAAATACCATATACCAAAGTTAAACCAGGACCAGGTGAACAATCTGAATAGACCTGTTAGTTGCGAAGAATTAGAAGCTGTTATCAAAAACCTCCCTACCAAAAAAAATCCCAGGACCAGATGGTTTCAATGCGGAATTCTACCAGAACGTACAAGAAGACCTAATACCTATACTCCTTAATGTATTTCACAATATAGAAACAGAAGAGTCATTGCCAAATTCCTTTTATGAAGCTACAGTTACTCTGATACCAAAACCGCACAAAGACTCAACCAAGAAAGAAAATTACAGGTCAATCTCACAAATGAACATCGACGCAAAAATCCTCAACAAAATACTGCCAAACCATATCCAAGAACACATTAGAAAAATTATCAATTATGATCAATTAGGTTTCATACCTTCGATGCAGGGCTGGTTCAACATACGAAAATCTATCAATGTAATCCATCATATAAATAAACTGAAAGAAACAAAACATATGATCATATCATTAGATGCTGAAAAAGCTTTTGAAAAAATTCAACATCCCTTTATGATAAAAGTCTTAGAGAGCTTAGGGATACAAGGGTCAACCTAAATATAATAAAAGCTATTTACAGCAAACCGACAGCTAACATCAAACTAACCAGAGAAAAACACAAAGCCATCCCACTAAAATCAGGAACATGGCAAGGCTGTCCACTCTCTCCATACCTCTTCAATATAGTGCTTGAAGTTTTAGCAATAGCAATAAGACAACATAAGGGGATTAAGGGGATTCAAATTGGGAAGGAAGAGGCTAAACTTTCATTATTTGCAGATGATATGATAGTGTACATAAGTGACCCCAAAAACTCCACCAAAGAACTCCTAAAGCTGATAAACACTTTTAGTAATGTGGCAGGATACAAGATCAACTCCAAAAAATCAGTCACCTTTATATACACAAAGGACATGGAAGCAGAGAGGAAAATCAGAGAAGCATAACCTTTCACGATAGCCACAAATAGCATAAAATATCTTGGGGTAACTCTAACCAAGGAAGTGAAAGATCTATTTGACAAGAACTTTAAGGAATTGAAGAAAGAAATAGAGAGGATACCAGAAAGTGCAAGGATCTTCCTTGCTCTTGGATTGGGAGGATCAACGTAGTAAAAATGGCAATTCTACCAAAGGCAATTTATAGATTCAATGCAATCCCCATCAAGGTCCCATCAAAATTCTTCACAGATCTTGAGAGGACAATAATCAACTTTATATGGAAAAACAAAAGACCCAGGATAGCCAAAACAGACTTTTATAATAAAGGAACTTCTGGAGGCATTACCATCCCTGACTTCAAACTCTATTAGAGAGCCACAGTAATGAAAACAGTGTGGTATTGGTATAAAAACAGAGAAGTCGACAAATGGAATCGTATAGAAGACCCATAATTTAACCCACAAACCTATGATCACCTCATTTTTGATAAAGGAGCTAAAAGTATACAATGGAAGAAAGAAAGCATCTTCAACAAATGGTGCTGGCACAACTGGATGTTAACCTGTAGAGGAATGAAAATTGACCCATATCTATCACCATGCACAAAACTCAAGTCCAAATGGATTAAAGACCTCAATATCAGTCCGAACACACTGAACCTGATAGAATTGAAATTGGGAAGTACCCTACAACAGATGGGCACAGGCGATCGCTTCCTAGGTATAACCCCAGCAGCACAGACATTAAGGGCAACATTGAATAAATGGGACCTACTGAAACTGAGAAGCTTCTGTAAAGCAAAGGACACTGTCACTAAGACACAAAGGCAACCCACTGACTGGGAGAAGATCTTCACCAACCCCGCAACAGACAAAGGTCTGATCTCCAAAATATATAAAGAACTCAAGAAACTAGACTTTAAAATGCTAATTAACCCAATTAAAAAATGGGGCACTGATCTGAACAGAGAATTCTCAACAGAAGAACTTCAAAAGGCCAAAAGACACTTAAGGTCATGCTCAACCTCCTTAGCGATCAGGGAAATGCAAATCAAAACAACTTTGAGATATCATCTTACACCTGTCAAAATGGCTAAAATCAAAAACACAAATGATAGCCTCTGCTGGAAAGGTTGTGGAGGAAAGGGTACCATCATCCATTGCTGGTGGGAATGCAATCTTGTCCAACCACTTTGGAAAGCAGTGTTTCAGTTTCTCAGGAAATTCGGGATCAACCTACCCCTGGACCCAGCAATGCCACTCTTGGAAATATACCAAAGAGATGCCCTATTATATGACAAGGGCATTTGTTAAACTATGTTCATAGCTGCATTGTTTGTAATAGCCAGAACCTGGAAACAAGCTAGATGTCCATCAATGGAAGAATGGATGAAGAGTGTGTGGAAGATATACACATTAGAGTACTACTCAGAGGTAAAAAACAATGACTTCTCGAATTTTGCATGCAAATGGATGGAAATAGAAAATACTATCCTGAGTGAGGTAACCCAGACCCAAAAAGATGAACAAGGGTTGTGCTCACACATAATTGGGTTCTAGCTATAAATAAAGGTCAGTGAGTCTATAAGTTGTTATCCTAAAGAAGCTAGATAAGAAGGTGAACCCAAAGAAAAATATATAGCTATCCTCCTGGGTATGGGAAGTAGACAAGATTGCCGGGAAAAAATCGGAATCTTTGGGGTGAGCTGGGAGGGGGTAAGGGGAGATGGGGAGAGAAAAGCGAGAAGGGTAGGATGGGGAGAATTTCGGGAAATGGGATGATTGGGATAAAGGAAGTAAAAGAAACACATGTGCGTTATCAAAAAGGATTTCATGAAATTCATACACTTTGCAAAGAACGTGATTATCTTTCAAAGTAAATGTTTTCAGTGAATAGGAATACTGTTCTCAATTCTAAAAATACATTGACATATCTCTAACTATGGCTTCTCTTTTGAAATAAACACATGTGCGTTTATCACAAAATCATTTCATGAAATTCACACACTTTCCAAAGAATGTGATTATCGTTCCACGTAAAGCTTATACAGAGAAAAGGTACACTACTCTCAGTTCTAACAATACTTTGACATATCCCACATAACACATTCTCTTTTCAGAGAAACGCGTGTATCTTTCTCACAAAAGAATTTCATGAAATTCATACATTTTCCAAAGAACATTCTTATCTTTCAAAGTAAAGCTACTACAGAGAAAAGAATACTTCTCTCACTTCTAACAATACTTTTACTTTTCCAAAAATCTGCTTCACTTTTCAAAGAAACACATGTGCATTATCAAAAAGCATTTCAGGAAATTCATAAACTTTCCAAAGAATGTGATTATCTTTCAAAGTAAAGGTTCTTCAGTGAAAAGGAATACTGTTCTCAATTCTAACAATACATTGACAAATCTCAAACTGTGGCTTCTCTTTTCAAATAAACACATGTGTGTTTCTCAAAACAGTATTTCATGAAATTCATACACATTCCAAATAACGTGATTATATTTCAACGCAAAGCTTCTACAGAGACAAGGAACACTGCTCTCACGTCTAACAGCACTTTGACATATGTAAATCTACGGCTTGTCATTTCAAAGAAACACATGTGCGTTTCTCACAATAGCATTTCAGAGAATTCAAACACTTTTCAAAGACCGTGATTATCTTTCAAAGTAAAGCTTCCACAGAGAAAAGGAACATTGCTCTCACTTATAACAGTACTTTGATATATCTAAAACTATGGCTTCTCTTATCAAAGAAACACATGTGCATTTCTCACAAAAGCATTTCATGAAATTCATTTACTCTCCAAATAACGTGATTATCTTTCAAAGTACAGCTTCTACAGATAAAATGAACACTGCTCTCACTACTAAAAATACTTTCATGTATTGCTAATAACAGATTCTTATTTCAGAGAAACACATGTGAGTTTCTAAAAAAAGCATTTCATGAAATTCATGCACTTAACAAAGAAGGTGTTTATATTTAAAGTGAAGCATCTACATAGAAAAGTACACGTCTCACACTTCTAACTATATTTGACAGTTCCGAAAAACTGCTTCTCTTTTCTGAAAAACACATTTGCGTTTCTTACAAAAGCATTTAAAGAAAATCCTAAACTTTACAAAGAATGTGATTATCTTTTAAAGTACAGCTTCTACTGAGAAAAGTAACACTGCACACACTTCTAATTATACTTTGACATATCCCGAAAATTGGCTTCTCTTTTCAAAGAAGCACATGAGCGTTTCTCAAAATTGCATTTCATGAAATTCATACACTTTCTAAAGAACGTGATAATCTTTCAAATTAAAGCTTCCACAGAGAAAAGGAACATTGCTCACACTTCTGAAAGTACTTTGACATATCTCAAACAATGGTTTCTCTTTTTACAGAAACACATGCGTGTTTCTCATAAACACATTTCATGAAATTAATATACTTTAAAAGAACATGATTATCATTCATAGTACAGCTTCTACAGAGAAACGGAACACTGCTCTCACTTCTAACAATACTTTGATTTTCCGAACAACTGCTGGTCTTTTCAGAGAAACATGTGCGTTTCTCACAAAAGCATTTCATGAAATTCATACAATTTCCAAAGAACGTGATTATCTTTCAAAGTAAAGGTTCTACAGTTAAAAGGAACCCTCTTCTCACTCCTGACAATACTTTGACATATTCAAAACAACGGCTTCTCTTTTCATAAAACACATGTGCGTTTCTCACAAAAGCATTTCATGAAATTCATACACGTTCAAAGGAAGGTGATTATTTTTCAAACAAAAGTTTCTCCAGAGAAAATGAACACGATTCTCACTTTTAACAATACTTTACGTTTCAGAAACACCTGTGTCTCTTTTCAGAGAAACACATCTGCGTTTTTAACAAAAGTATTTCATGAAATTAATAAATTTTCCAAAGAATGTGATTATCTTTCAAAGTAAAAGTTCAATAGTGAAAAGGAATACTGTTCTCAATTCTATCAATTCATTGACATATCTCAAATTATGGCTTCTCTTATCAAATAAATACATGTGTGTTTCTCACAACAGCATTTCATGAAATTCATACACATTCAAAAGAACGTTATTATCTTTCAAAGTAAAGCTTCTACAAAGAAAAGGAACACTGCTCTCACTTCTACCAATACTTTGACATAGTTAAAATTACAGCTTGTCATTTCAGAGAAACACATGTGTGTTTCTCACAAAAGTATTTCATTGATTTCGAACACTTTCCAAAGAACGTGATTATCTTTCAAAGTAAAGCTCCCACAGAGAAAAGGAACATTGCTCTCACTTCTAACAGTACTTTGACATATCTAAAACTATGGCTTCTCTTATAAAATAAACACATGTGCATTTCTCACAAAAGCATTTCATGAAATTCATTCCTTTATAAAGAACATGAATATCTTTCAAAGTACAGTTTCTACAGATAAAATGAACACTGCTCTCACTTCTAGAAATACTTTCACATATTGCAAACAACGGATTCTTATTTCAGAGAAACACATGTGCGTTTCTCAAAAAAAGCATTTCATGAAAGTCATACACTTTAAAAAGAACGAGTTTATCTTTAAAGTGAAGCATCTACAGAGAAAAGAACACTTCTCACACTTCTAACTATATTTTGACATTTTCGAAGAACTGCTTCTCTTTTCAGAAAAACACATGCGTTTCTTACACAAGCATTTCATGAAATTCCTACACATTACAAAGAATGTGATTATCTTTCAAATACAGCTTCTACAGAGAAAAGTAACACTGCTCTCACTTCTAATTATACTTTGACATATCCTGAATATCGGCTTCTCTTTTCAAAGAAACACATGAGCGTTTCTCACAATTGCATTTCATGATATTCTTACACTTTCTAAAGATCGTGATTATCTTTCAAATTAAAGCTTCTACACAAAAAAGGAACATGGCTCTCACTTCTGAAAATACTTTGACATATCTCAAACAATGGTTTCTCTCTTTAGAGAAACACATGCGGATTTCTCACAAAAGCATTTCATGAAATGCATACACTTTACAAAGAATGGTATTAACTATCAAATTACAGCTTCTAAAGAAAAAATTAACACTGCTCTCACTTCTAATATTAATTTGACACATGTCAAAAACTGCTGGTCTATTCAGAGAAACACATGTGTGTTTCTCATGAACGCATTTCATGAATTACATACACTTTAAAGAACATGATTATCTTTCATAGTCCAGCTTCTACAGAGAAAAGGAAAACTGATCTTACTTCTAACAATAATTTGACATTTCCGAAAAACTGCTTCTCTTTACAAAGAAACACATGTGCGTTTCTCACAAAAGCATTTCATGAAATTCATACACTTTTGAAAGAACGTGATTATCACTCAAATAAAAGGTTCTACAATGAAAAGGAACAGTCCTCTCACTCCTAACAATACTTTAACATATTCCAAAAAATGGCTTCTTTTTTCAAAAAACACGTGCGTTACTCACAAAAGCATTTCATGAAATTCATACACTTTCAAATGAAGGTGATTATCTTTCAAACTAAAGCTTCTACAGAGAAAAGGAACACTATTCTCCCTTCTAACAATACTTTACATTTCAGAAACAACTGTGTTTCTTTTCAGAGAAACACATGTACATTTATCACAAAGGATTTCATGAAATTCATACACTTTAAAAAAACGTGATTATCTTAAAACAAAAGCTTCTACAGAGAAAAAAGACACTGCTCTCACTTCTAAAAACACTTTGACATAGCTCACACAATGGCTTCTCTTTTCAGAGAAACACATGTATGTTTCTCACAATAGCATTTCATGAAATTCATACATATTAGTTAGAACTTGATTATCTTCAAAGTAAAGCTTCTACCCAGAAAAGGAACATTTCTTTCACTTCTATAAACATTGTGAAATAATCCAAACAATGGCATCTCTTTTCAGATCAAGACATATGTGTTTCTCATAAAGAACATGATTATTGTACAAAGTAAAGCTTCTACAGAGAAAAGGAACACTGCTCTCACTTCTAACAATACTTTGACACATTTTGAACAACAGCGTCTTATTTCAGAGAAAGACATTTGAGTTTCTCACAAAAGCATTTCATGAACTGCAAACACTTTACAAAGAATGTGATTATCTTTCAAAATAAAACATCTACAGAGAAAGGAACATTTCTTTCACTTCTAACAATACTTTGACATTTCGAACAACTACTTCTCTTTTCAGAGAAACACATGTGCGTTTCTCAGAAAAGCATTTCATGAAATTTATACACTTTCCAAAGAATGTGATTATCTTTCAAAGTAAATATTCTACAAAGAAAAGAAGACTTCTCTCACTTCTAAAAATACTTTACATTTCCGAAACAACTGTTTCACTTTTCAGAGAAACACATGTAAATGCACAAAAGTTTTTCATGACATTCATACACTTTCTAAAGAACGTGATTATCTCTCAAAGTAGAGCTTCTAGAGAGAAAAGGAACACTGCTCTCACTTCGAAGAATACTTTGACATATTGCAAACAATGGCTTCTTATTTCAGAGAAACACATGTGAGTTTCTCACAAAAGCATTTCATGAAATTCAAATACTTTACAAAGAACGTGATTATCTTTCAAAATAAAACATCTACAGAGAAAAAAACACTTCTCTCACTTTGTTGTAACATGAATGCGGGGCTGCGTCTCTGGCACCCAGCTGCTTGCATGGCTAGCTTTTCCCGAAATAATTTCATTTAAACTGTATTGTTTTAAACACTGCTTGGCCCACTTCTATCTTGCCTCTTGTATGCTAACTCTCACACCTGGACTAGCTCATTTCTAATAATCTTTGTAGCCTACGAGGTACGCTTACCAGGAAAGATCTTAACCTGTGTCTGTCTGGAGTGGGAGAACCATGGCGACTCACTGACTCAGCCGTCTTTCTCCCAGCATTATGCTCTGTTTTCTCTGCCTACCTAAATTCTACCCTATCAGAGAGACAAGCAGTTTTCTTTATTGCTTAACCAATGAAAGCAACAGATAAGATACAACACCCACCTCCATCATTTCCCCTTTTTCTGTTTAAACAAAAAAGAAGGCTTTCATTTTAACATAGTACAATTACATATAGCAAAACAGTTATAAAGCAAGAATTACAGTTACAATATTTATATCTACTTTATCTTTTATCATAACAATGGAAAACTATAACTACCTATCCATTCTTCAACCCCATCAAAGACTCCAGAAGGATATAATATTACCTAAGTAAACAAGAATTAAGAAACTTCAAACTCTAGAAATGACAAAGACATCTCGCTGCCTGGATAGTCACCCAAAGTTCTTTTGTACCAATGGGGCATCCATATTTAGCCTTCAGGCCCATAGTATCCAGCAGATATTTTCATGAAGCAGGAAATTCCAAAGACAGTTCAGTCACTTTCCGCTGTGTCCTGCAGAATGTCTCACAGACTCTTTCATGAATCAGGAACCCCAAAAGACCGTCTCACCTTTAGGCAAGTTTAGCAGTCCTCTCTCTGCGGGTTATCTGTGTCCAGTTTATGCAATAGTCCAGGCAAGAACAGTTTCTTGCCCAAATGGCTATCAAACTCCATAAGGATCCTTTTTGATGCCCATCTTCTTCTTGAAGTAGATTGGTGGTGCCAGGAGCAGAGTGTCTCATTGTCATGAAAAGTCCTAAGTTATTAAAACATTAAATGCCATATTCTGCAGTCTTTGAAAGATATGAAGATTTTCTATCTAACTGAAATGTATCTCTATATATCTAGAAAATCTAACTAACATGACAACAAGCTTGACTATTACTGATGATTATCCATTAACCTATATTTTTTAATTATACATTACATTTTTTAATGAACTACACAATAACAATATCTTAATCAAGATCAGGAATACATATACATATAATAAAATTGACCTTAAAATCCATACCAATGCATATTATTCATACCTATATCATTTCCCCCTTTAAATGTAAAAGAACATTTGTAAACAATATTTTGGGAACATGGGCGCAGTTTTTTCTCTCCAAACTGCTTCCTGCTGAATGGGGGCGTCGTTAATGAGGTCTTTCATGGTATAACCTGTGTGCTAGTTTCATCTCAGTTGGCAGTTGAGCAAAGCAATTTTCTGAGGATGTTCACAACAACCCTTCAGGAGGACGTGGTCCATCATACCATATCGGAATAGAAGAAATGAACAGGGTCTCATCCTCTGTGAAAACAAAAGAAGTATCTCCTTTCCAAAGTATCATATCCTTAGATCCAAATTTTGAAATCATAATACCCTTATATCCATTCTGGTTTAGCTTGGCAGTCCATGTAATGAAGTATCTCTCTGTTCTTAGCTCCTTTACAGTCAAAAATTTTAAAGAAAACACAATGTACATAATCCAGACTCTCTGTGAATTTTCCATTTTTACGTGGCTTATTTTTATTTTATTTCTCTTAATCTATAACTATCTGTACTCTGTCTCTTTAAAGACTTTACCTTTTTTTTAAAAACCATTAACTTTATTTTCTATATTTTTTTTCTTCTCCCTCTCAAGCCTACATATATTCATCCAAACTGTGGTCTTTTATGTCTGAATCTGTTTTATTGTGAATCTGTAACATTTTTTTTTACTATCAAGGAGCATTTTTTAAAATGCTAAGCAGTTCTTAAAAACTTAAGTTGCACCATGTACAGTTAATACGGTACCACCTGTCTCCTGCCCAGTCTAAACTTTAACTGTGCTGTTATCACAGTAATTATGGTAGTTCCTGCCTGAGACCAGCTCAGTTCAGGATGGCAGAGCTGAGCCACTCCTGCCTCAGAGCCATTTGGTGCCCCTGAGCCACACACAGTTCCAGGCACACAGCAGTCCACATTGCCATCAAGCAAGCCATAGCACTTTACTCCAAATACTTCATTCAAAAGCTCTGTCTCGCACAGGAGCCAGACAGAGATGGCGATGGTGGCACAGCCCAGAAAGCTGGCATTTTAAAACAGCCAGATTTTTACTGCTGCTGAGTCAAAACAATTTCTTTGCGGCAAGCCACACAGAAACAGCAAAAAGCTGTCTTAAATTCTCTCTGTGTCCTTTTTAAGCCCTCTCAGGTTTTACTTGGAGTTCATTAGCACGTTGGGCACCACTCTGTTGTAACATGAGCAGTGGGGCTGCGTCCCCAGCACCCAGGGGCCTGCACGGATAGCTTTTCCCGAAACAATTGCATGGAAACTGTATTGTTTTAAACACTGCTTGGCCCACATCTATCTAGCCTCTTGTAGGCTAACTCTTGCACCTGGACTAGCCCATTTCTAAAATCTTACTAGCCAACAAGTTGCGTTTACCAGGAAAGATCTTAACCTGTATCTGTCTGGAGTGGGAGAACCATAGCAATTCACTGACTCAGCTCTCTTTCTCCAAGCATTCTGCTCTGTTTTCTGTGCCTACCTAAATTCTACCCTATCAGAGAGACAAGCAGTTTTCTTTATTACTTAACCAATGAAAGCAACAGATAAGATACAACAACCAGCTCCATCATCACTTCTAACAATACTTTGACATTTCTGAACAAGTGCTTCTTTTTTTCACAGAAACACAAGTGCGTTTCTCACAAAAGCATTTCATGAAATTCAAACATTTTACAAAGAACATGATTATATTTCAAAGTACAGCTTCCACAGAGAAAAGTCACAATGCTCTCAGTTCTAATAATAGATTTACATATCTCAAACAACTGTTTGTCTTTTAAGAAAAGATGAGTGCGTTTCTCACAAAAGCATTTCATGAAATTCATGAACTTTAAAAGAACGTGATTATCTTTCAAAGTACAGCTCCAACAGAGAAAAGGAACACTGCTCACTTCTAAGAATACTTTGACATATCTCAAAAAACTACTGGTCTTTTCAGAGAAATACATGTGTGTTTCTCATAAACACATTTCATGAAATTCATACACTTAAAAAGAACATGATTATCTTTCATAGTACAGCTTCTACAGAGAAAAGGAACACTGTTCTGACTTCTAACAATACTTTGACATTTCCGAACAACTGCTTCTCTTTTCAGAGAAATGCATGTGCGTTTCTCAGGAAAGCATTTCAAGAAATTCATACACTTTTCAAAGAACATGATTATCTTTCAAAGTAAAGGTTCTACAATGAAAAGGAACATTTTTCTCACTCCTAACAATACTTTAACATATTCCAAACAATGGCTTCTCTTTTCAAAAAACACATGTGCATTTCTCAAAAAAGCATTACATGAAATTCATACACTTTCAAAAGAAGGAGATTATCTTACAAACTAAAGTTTCTACAGAGAAAAAGAACACTATTCACACTTCTAACAATACTTTACATTTCAGAAACAACTGTGACTCTTTTCAGAGAAACACGTGCATTTTTGAAAAAAGTATTTCATGAAATTCATACACTTTCCAAAGAACGTGATTATCATCCAAAATAAAGCTTCTACAGAGAAAAGAAACACACTCTCACTTTTAATAAAACTTTGATATATCCAAAAATGGCTACTATTTTCAAAGAAACACAGGAGCCTGTCTCACAAAAGCATTTCATGAAATTCATACCAATTCAAAGAACGTGATGATCTATCAAAGAAAAATTTCTTCAGTGAAAAGAAAAACTCTTCTCACTTCTAACAATACTTTGACATATCACAAACAATGGCTATTTTTTCACAGAAACACATATGCATTTATCACAAAGGATTTAATTAAATTCATACACTTTAAAAGAACGTGATGATCTTTCAAAGTACAGCTGCTACAGAGAAAAGGAACACTGCTCTCACTTCAAACAATACTTTGACATAGCTCACACAAGGGCTTCTCTTTTCAGAGAAACACATTTATGTTTCTCACAAAAGCATTTTACGAAATGCATACATATTAGTTAGAATGTGATTATCTTTCAAAGTAAAGCTTCTGCCCAGAAAAGAAACACTGTTCTCACATCTAACAATACTTTGATATAGATTAAACAATGGATTCTCTTTTCAGAGAAACACATGTGCGTTTCTCACAAAATCATTTCATGAAATTCATACACTTTACAAAGAACACGATTATCATTCAAAGTAAAGCTTCTAAAGAGAAAAAGAATACTGCTCTCACTTCTAAGAATACTATGCCATATTGCAAACAATGGCTTCTCTTTTCAGAGAAACACATGTGCGTTTCTCAAAATAGCATATCATGAAATTCATACACATTCCAAAGAACGTGATTATCTTTCAAAGTAAATCTTCAGCAAAGAAAAGAAGACTTCTCTCACTTCTAACAATACTTTACATTTCCGAAAAATCTGTTTCACTTTTCAGAGAAACACATGTGCATTTCTCACAAAAGTTTTTCATGAAATTTATACACTTTCTAAAGAACGTGATTATCTTTCACAGTAAAGCTTCTACAGAGAAAAGGAACACTGCTCTCACTTCTAACAATACTTTGACATATCTCAAACAACATCTTGTCTTTTCAGAAAAACACATGTGCATTTCTCACAAAAGCATTTCTTGAAATTCATACACTTTACAAAGAACATGATTATCTTTCAAACTAAAGCTTCTACAGAGAAAAAGAACACTGTTTTCACTTCTAGCAATAGTTAGACATATCTCAAAAAAATGGCTTCTCTTTTCAGAGAAAAACATGTGTGTTTCTTAAAAAGCATTACATGAAATTCATACACTTTAAAAGAACGTGATTATCTTTCAAAATACAGCTTCTACAGAGAAAAGGAACACTGCTCTCACTTCTAACAATACTTTGACATATCTCAAACAATGGCTTCTCTTTTCAGAGAAACACATGTGTGTTTCCAACAAAAGCATTTCATGAAATTCATACATTTTACAATGAACATGAATATCTTTCAAAGTACAGCTTCGACAGATAAAAGTAACACTGCACTCACTTCTAATAATACTTGGACATATCTCAAACAACGGCTTGTCTTTTAAGAGAAAGACATTTGCTCTTTCTCACAAAAGCATTTCATGAAATTCATACACTTTAAAAGAACATGATTATCTTTCAAAATACAGCTCCTACAGAAAAAAGGAACATTGTTCTCGCTTCTAAGAACACTTTGACATATTCCAAACAATGGCTTCTTATTTCACAAAAACACATGCGAGTTTCTCCAAAAGCATTTCATGAAATTCATACACTTGAAAAGAACATGATTATCTTTCAAATTACAGCTTCTACAGAGAAAAGAAACACTGCTCTCACTTCTAATAATACTTTGACATATCTCAAACAACATCTTGTCTTTTCAGAAAAACACATGTGCGTTTCTCACAAAAGCATTTCTTAAAATTCATACACTTTACAAAGAACATGATTATCTTTCAAACTAAAGCTTCTACAGAGAAAAAGAACACTGTTTTCACTTCTAGCAATAGTTAGACATATCTCAAACAATGGCTACATTTTCAGAGAAAAACATGTGTGTTTCTTAAAAAGCATTACATGAAATTCATACACTTTAAAAGAACATGATTATCTTTCAAAATACAGCTTCTACAGAAAAAAAGGAACACTGCTATCACTTCTAAGAATAATTTGACATATTTCTAACAGTGGCTTCTAAATTCAGAGAAAGATATGTGAGATTCTCACAAAAGCATTTCATGAAATTAAAACACTTTACAAAGAATGTGATTATCTTTCAAAATAAACATCTACAGAGAAAAGAACATTTCTCCTTTCTAAAAATACTTTGACAATTCTGAACAACTGCTTCTCTTTTCAGAGAAACACATGTGTGTTTCACCGAAAAGCATATCATGAAATTCATACATTTTTCAAAGAAGGTGATTATCTTTCAAAGTAAATCTTCTACAAAGAAAAGAAGACTTCTCTCACTTCTGACAATACTTTACATTTCTGAAAAAACTGTTTCACTTTTCAGAGAAACACATGTGCATTTCTCACAAAAGCTTTTCTTGGATTTCATAGAACTTTCTAAGGATCTTGATTATCTTTCAAAGTAAAGCTTCTACAGAGAAAAGGAACAATGCTCTCACATCTGACAATACTTTGAAATATCTCAAACAACGGCTTCTCTTTTCTGAGAATCACATGTGTGTTTCTCACAAAAGCATATCAAGAAATTCATACACTTTAAAAAGAACGAGATTATCTTTCAAAGTACAGCTTGTACAGAGAAAAGTAACACTGCTCTCACTTCTAAGAATACTTTGACATATTGCAAACAATTGCTTCTTATTTCAGAGAAAGACATGTGAGTATCCCACAAATGAATTTCATGAAATTCAAACACTTTACAAAGAACGTCATTACATTTCTAAATAAAACATCTACACAGAAAAGAACACTTCTCTCACTTCTAACAATACTTTGAAATTTCTGAACAACTGCTTCTCTTTTCAGAGAAAGACATGTGCATTTCTCACAAAAGCATTTCATGAAATTCATACATTTTACAAAGATTGTGATCATCTTTCAAAGTACAGCTTTCACAGAGAAAAGTCACACTGCTCTCAGTTCTAATAATACTTTGACATATCTCAAACATTGGCTTGTCTTTTAAGAGAAATACATGTGCGTTTCAAAAAAAATTTCATGAAATTCATAAACTTTAAAAAAAGTGATTATCTTTCAAAATATAGCTTCTATAAAGAAAAGGAACACTGCTCTCACTTCTCAGAATACTTTGACATATTGCAAACAATGGCTTCTTATTTCAGAGAAACACATGTGAGTTTCTCCAAAAGCATTTCAAGAAATTCATACACTTCACAAAGAACGTGATTATCTTTCAAATTACAGCTTTTACAGAGAAAAGTAACACTGCACTCGCTTCTAATAATACTTTGACATATCTCAAACAATAGCTTGTCTTTTCAGAAAAACACATGTGCGTTTCTCACAAAAGCATTTCTTAAAATTCATACACTTTACAAAGAACGTGATTATCTTTCAAACTAAAGCTTTCACAGAGAAAAAGAACACTGTTCTCACTTCTAGCAATACTTAGACATATCTCAAACACCAGCTTCTCTTTTCAGATAAACACATGTGTGTTTCTTAAAAAAGCATTACATGAAATTCATACACTTTAAAAAAACGTGATTATCTTTTTAAATACAGCTTCTGCAGAGAAAGGAAGACTGCTCTCACTTCCAAGAATACTTTGACATATTTCAAAGAAGGGCTTCTAATTTCAGAGAAAGATATGTGAGATTCCCACAAAAAAATTTCAAGAAATTCATACATTTCACAAAGAACGTGATTATCTTTCAAAATAAAACCTCTACAGAGAAAAGATCATTTCTCTCACTTCTAACAATACTTTGACAATTCTGAACAACTGCTTCTCTTTTCAGACAAACACATGTGCGTTTCACCAAAGAGCATATCATAAAATTCATACACTTTCAAAAGAACGCGATTATCTTTCAAAGTAAATCTTCTACAAAGAAAAGAAAACTTCTCTCACTTCTAACAATACATTTCCAAAACAACTGTTTCAGTTTTCAGAGAAACACATGTGCATTTCTCACAAAAGCATTTCATGAAATTCATACACTTTCCAAAGAACATGATTATCTTTCAAATTAAAGCTTCTACAGAGAAAAAGAACACTGCTCTCACTTCAAACAATATTTTGACATATCTCAAACAATGGTTTCTCTTTTCAGAGAAACACTTGTGTTTCTCACAAAAGAATTTCATGAAATTCGTTCACTTTAAGAGAATGTGATTATCTTTCAAATACATATCTACAGAGAAAAGGAACACTGCTCTCACTTATAAAAACACTTTGACATATTCCAAACAATGGCTTCTTTTTTCAGAGCATGACATATGTGTTTTTCACAAAAGCATTTCATGAAATTCATACCATTTACAAAGAATGTGATTATCTTTTAAAGAAAAACTTCTACAGTGAAAAGGAACACTCTTCTTACTTTTAACAATACTTTGACATATCACAAACAATGGCTTCTCTTTTAACAGAAACACATGTGCGTTTAACACAAAGGATTTCATGAAATTCATACACTTTACAAACAACATGATTATCTTTCAAAGTAAAGCTTCTACAGAGAAAAGGAACACTGCTCTCACTTATAATAATACTTTGACATATCTCAAACAACGGTTTGTCTTTTCAGAGAAACATATGTGCGTTTCTCACAAAAGCATTTCATGAAATTCATACATTTTACAAAGAACGTGATTATCTTTCAAATTACAGATTCTACAGAGAAAAGGAACACTGCTCTCACTTCTAACAATACTTTATCATATTGCAAACAATGGCTTCTTATTTTAGAGAAAAACTTGCGAGTTTCTCACAGAAGCATTTTTTTAAATTCATACACTTTAAAAGAATGTGATTATCTTTCAAACTAAAACTTTACAGAGAAAAGGAACACTAATCTCACTTCTTTTTTTAGGAAGGAAAAGGTTTCCATTTATTCCTTGTACTCTATCATCCAGGGCACTCAGGACAGGAATCTGGATGCAGGAACTGATGCAGGCCATGGAGGAATTCTGCCTACTAGCTTGGTCATCATGTGTTGCTCAGACTGCTTTTGTATAGCACCCAGGACCTCAAGTCCAGAGGTGGCACTACCCACAATGCATTGGATGCTCCCATGTCAATCATCAACCAAGAAAATGTACCACAGACCGGTCTGGTGGAGGCATTTTCTCAGTTGAGTCTCCCTCTTTCAAAATGACTTTAACTTGGGTCAAGCTGACATAAAAATCTAGGTAGCACAAGTAACTTGACTGCTCACACCTATACCAGCTTCCCCAGAGAAGTACAAAATCTAAGTCGCAGACAATATGCTCACAGTTGAGAGACAGGGACATCCAGTGGTCAATCGCATGGATTATGAGTCAAACTAGGCCTCTTCCACTCTATTTCTGCAGGGCCGGATCAAGGTTAGAGTGTCTGTGCTGAAACTCAGACCAGTGAAGTTCACAGGGTAACGAATTTTACCCTGTGATTTAAAAAGCAGAGCTTTCCTGAGGATTAAATGACTCATGCTTTGCACAAACTAAATCTCTAAGAAGTTTATTATGCAAGCTCAGCCACACAACAAATCCCTTTGAACAAGATTGCCATGCCCAAATCCCCTCTACCCAGGAAGTGTGGAAGAGTCCCTGACTTAGACTTGGTTGTAAAGCATTCCTTGGCTTTCCAAGGCCATCGGTTCCCAACTCTGAACACAGTTTGCTGTAAGAGTGTGTTCCCAGGCATACCATCTGCTAGGTACTCAGTACTCGCAGAGAGCAGCAGGCAGCAAAGACCCAAAGAAGAGGGAACCCCAGGTCCTGCCACCAAGCAAGGCAAGTTTTCCAGCGCCTAGGAAGGGAAAACCTAGCATTTTCAGAATCAGCCTGGTGCCTATTAGAAGTTGGTTGCTTTCAGGTCTAGACACCCAGGATCATTTCTGTCCCATGCTTCTGCAATCCAAATATGATTCACCCCCATTGTGATTCGATAAAACCCGTCAAAGCATAAAATTGTAATTAAGGCTTGAAACATCTCACATTTCCATATGAGTTAAAGGTACCAGTGCCAAGCAACTTTATTTATTGAGAAAAAAAAGGATATCCGCCTGCTCCCAGCCTCCCTTTTCACTCCCCCTCTGCTCTACCTTCTCCCCCTCCCCCCCACTCCTCTCCCTTTCCCTCTCCCTCTCCAGTCCAAAGAGCAGTCCGGGTTCCCTGCCCTGTGGAAATTCCAAGGTCTGCCCCCTCCATCCATGACTAGGAAGGTGAACATCCAAACTAGTTAGGCTCCCACAAAGCCAGAGCATGACGTAGGATCAAAACCCCGTGCCATTGTCCTTGGCTTCTCATCAGCCCTCATTGTTCGCCTTGTTCAGAGATTGCGATTTTATCCCATGTTCTTTCAGTCACAGTCCAGCTGGCCTTGGTGAGCTCCCAATAGATCAGCCCCATTATCTCAGTGGGTGGGTGCACCCCTCATGGTCCTGACTTCATTGCTCATCTTCTCCCTCCTTCTGCTCCTCATTGGGACCTTGGGAGCTCAGTCCATTGCTCCAGTGTAGGTCTCTGTCTCTATCTCCATCCATCACCAGATGAAGGTTCTATGGTGATATGCAAGATATTCGTCAGTATTGCTATAGGATAGGGTCGTTTCAGTTTCCCTATCATCAGCTGCCCAAGGGACTAACTGGAGACATCACCATGGGCTCCTGGGAGCCACTCTAGGTTCAAGAATGTGATTATCTATCAAAATAAAACATTTACAGAAAAAAGAAATTTCTCTCACTTCTAACAATACTTTGACATTTCCAAACAACTGCTTCTCTTTTCAGAGAAACACATGTGCGTTTCTCACAAAAGCATTTCATGAAATTCATATACTTTCCAAAGAACGTGATTATCTTTCAAAGTAAAGGTTCTACAGTGAAAAGGAATACTCTTCTAACTCCTAACCATACTTTGACATATTCCAAACAATGGATACTCTTTTCCAAAAACACATGTGTGTTTTTCACAATTGAATTTCATGAAATTCATACACTTTCTAAAGAACGTGATTATCTGTCAAAGTAAATCTTCCACAAAGAAAAGGAGACTTCTCTCACTTCTAAAAATACATTACATTTCTGAAACAACTGTCTCTATTATCACCAAAACACATGTGTGTTTCTCACAAAAGCATTTCATGAAATTCATACACTTTCCAAAATACGTGATTATCTTTCAAAGTAAAGGTTTTTCAGTGAAACGGAACACTGCTTGCACTTCTAACAGTACTTTGACATATCTCAAACAAAGGCTTTTCTTTCAATGAAACACATATGTGTTTCTCAAAAAAGAATTTCATGAAATTCATATACTTTCCAAAGAACGTTATTATCTTTAAAAGTAAAGCTTCTACCGAGAAAAGGAACACTACTCTCACTTCTCAAAGTACTTTAACATAACTCAAAGTATGGCCGGTCTTTTCAGAGAAAAACATGTGTGTTTCTCAGAAAAGCATTTTATGGAATTCATACAGTTTCCAAAGAACATGATCATCTTTCAAATTAAAACTTCTATAATGAAAAGGATCAACTTCTCACTTCTAACAATGTTGTAACACGAGCAGCAGGGCTGCGTCCCCAGCACCACGGCCGCCTGCATGGTTAGCATATGCCCAGAAATAATTACATGGAAACTGTATTCTTTTAAACACTGCTTGGCCTCTTACTGGCTAGTACAATTACATGTAGCAAAACAGTTATAAAACAAGAATTACAGTTACAATATTTATATCTATTTTATCTTTTATCATAACTAAGAAAAATTATAACTAACCATACTTCAACTCCATCAAAGACTCCAGAAGGATATAATATTACCTAAGTAAACAAGTACTAAGAAACTTTAAACTCTAGAAATGACAAAGACATCTCGCTGTCTGAACAGTCACCTAAAGATTTTTTGTACCGTTGGGGCATCCATCTTTAGCCTTCAGGCCCATAGTATCCTGCAGACATTTTCATCAAGCAGGAAATTCCAAAGACAGTTCAGTCACTTTCTGCTGTGTCCTGTAGAATGTCTCACAGACTCTTTCATGAGTCAGGAACCCCAAAAGACCATCTCACCTTTAGGCAAGTTTAGCAATCCTCCCTTTGCGGGTTCTTTGTGTCCAGTTCATGCAACAGTCCAGGCAATAGCAGTTTCTTGCCCAAATGGCTTTCAAACTCCATAAGGATCCTCTTTGATGCCCATCTTCTTCTCAAAGTAGATTGGTGCTGCCAGGAGCAGACGTGTCTCATTGTCATGAAAAACCCTAAGTTATTAAAACATTTAAAATTCCATGTTTTGTAGTCTTTGAAAGATATGAAGAATGCCTATCTGAAATATATCTCTATATATCTAAAAAATCTAACTAACATGACTACAAGCTTTACTATTATTGATGATTGTCCATTAACAACCTATATTTTCTAACTATACATTATACTTTAAAAATGAACTGCACAATCACAATACCTTAATCAAGAGCAGAAATACATATACATATAGCAAAATTGACCTTAAAATCCATACCAATGCAAATTATTCATACCTATATCATTTTCCCCTTTAAATGTAAAAGAACATTTATAAACAATATTTGGAAACATGGGCGCAGTTTTTTCTCTCCAAAACTGCTTCCTGCTGAATGGGGGCATCATTAATTAGATCATTTAGGGTGTAACCTGTGTGCCAGGGTCATCTCAGTTGGCAGTTGAGTAAAGTAATTTTTTGAGGGTGTTCACAACAACTTTTCAGGAGGTCGTGGTCTATTACACCAAATTGGAATAGAAGAAATCCATAGGGTCTGGTCCTCTGTGAAAACAAAAGAAGACCCTCTCCAAAGCATCATATCCTTAGACCCAAATTTTGAAATTGTAATACCCTTATATCCATTCTGGTTTAGCTTGACAGCCCATGTAATGAAATGTCTCTCTGTATTTAGCTCCTTTATAGTCAAAAATTTTAAAGAAAACACAATGTACATAATCCAGACTCTCTGTGAATTTTCAATTTTTACATGGCTTATTTTTCTTTATTTCTCTTAATCTATAACTATCTGTACTCTGTCTCTTTAAAGACCTTACCATTTTTTTAAGCCATTAACTTTATTTTCTATATTCTTTTTCTTCTCTCTCTCAAGCCTACGTACATTTATCCAACAGTGTGGTCTTTTATGTCTGAATCTGTTTTATTGTGAATCTGTAACCTTTTTTTAACTATCCAGGAGCATTTCTTTTTTTACTAATATTTATAATTTTTATTGTATACATAAAATTTACAATTAATTTTAAATTTGTTGATATACATATAATTGACATACATATAAAGACATAAGTAAATTTGAATACTAATAAGATAGAAATGTTTGTCTATTTTTACATAAAGAAATCCTGCTTGAGATGTTCTTAAAAACTTAAGTTGCACCACATAGGGGTAATTTGGTATTGCCTGTTTACTGCCAAGTCTAAACTTTAGCTGCGTTGTTATTATGGCAATTACGGTAATTCCTGCCTGAGGTCAGCACAGTTCAGCATGGAGCAGCTGTTCCTGCCTCAGATCCATTTGGTGCCCCTGAGCCAAGCACAGTTCCAGGCACACAGCAAGTCCACATCGGCGCCGCAGTCAGCAGTTTAACTCTGAGACTGAGCGTGCAGCACAGAAAATCTATTACAGCAAAATCTGACACACAGAGCACTGCGCAGTCTGAAAACATTAATGGCGGCATGAATCTGCCATGCTCTTCCACCTGCCTAAGCCTGATTCTGCCTTCTGCCCAGGTGCAGGCGGGGAGTGCTGAGCCATTGGCACAGTCTCAGAGCATTCTCCTTCCTATGCCAAGCGGGAACAGAAACATCCAGTCCCATAAAATCCATTGAAATGCTTTAAAGCTAGAATTTATGCTGGCAGCACAGCCCCAAGAAGCCACGCTTTAAAATGACACAGCGTTTTTTTCTGCTGCTGATGCCGAATCAGGAAATCTCTCTAAGGCATGCCACCAACAAAGAGCAAAACTCTGGGTTAAACTCTATTTTTTCTCTGTTTAAAATTAAGCTCTCTCAGGTTTTTAAGTGGATTTAGCCCCATGTTGGGCGCCACTCTGTGGTAACACGAGCAGCAGGGCTGTGTCACCAGCACCACGGCCGCCTGCACGGCTAGCTTATGCCCCGAAATAATTACACAGAAACTGTATTTTTTTAAACACTGCTTGGCCTCTTACTGGCTAGCTCTTACATATCGATCTAACCCATTTCTATTAATCTGTGTAGCTCCACAAGCTCGCTTACCAGGAAGGATCTTAACCTGCATCTGCCTGGAATGGGAGAATCATGGCGACTCCTGATTCAGCTTCTTTCTCCCTGCACTCTGCTCTGTTTTCTCCGCCTACCTAAATTCTACCCTATCAGAGAGTCAAGTAGTTTTCTTTATTACTTAACCAATGAAATCAACAGATTGATATATGACACTCCCACATCATAACAATACTTTGACATATTGCAAACAATGGCTTCTCTTTTCAAAAAAACACATATGCATTTCTCATAAAAGCATTTCATGAAATTCATCCATTTTCAACAAAGTGATTATCTTTCAAAGTACAGCTTCGACAGAGAAAAGGAACACTGCTTTCACTTCTAACAATACTTTATATATCTCAAACAATGGCTTCACATTTCAGAGAAACACATGTGTGTTTCTCACAAAAGAATTTAATGAAATTCATATTCTTTCCAAAGAATATGATTATCTTTCAAAGTAAAGCTCTTACAAAGAAAAGAACACTTCTCTCTTTTCTAACAATACTTTTCCATTTTCAAAACAACTGCTTCAATTTTCAGAGAAAGAAATGTGCCTTTCTCATAAAAGCATTTCATTTAATTCATACACTTTACAAAGAATGTGATTATTTTTCAAAGTAAAGGTTCATCAGTGAAAGCAACACTGTTCTCAATTCTAACAATCCTTTGACATATTCCAAACAATGGCTTCACTTTACAATGAAACAAATGTGCGTTTCTCACAAAAGGATTTCTTGAAATTCATACACCTTACAAAGAACGTGATTATCTTTCAAGTAAAGCTTCTAACGAGAAAAGAAACACTACTCTCAATTTTAACAGTACTTTGACATATTTCAAAGTATGGCTGGTCTTTTAAGAGAAAAACATGTGTGTTTCTCAATTCTAACAATATTTTCATATATTGCAAACAATTGCACCACTTTTCAAAGAAACACATGTGCGTTTCTCAAAAACACATTTCATGAATTTCATACATTTTTAAAAGAATGTGCTTATCTTTCAAAGTAAAGCGTCTACAGAGAAAAGAAAAATTCTCTAAATTCTAACAACACTTTTACATTCCCAAAACAACTGGCTCACTTTTCAAAAAATACATGTGCATTCTCACAAAAGCATTTCATGAAATTCATACACATTCCAAAGAACGTGATTACCTTACAAAGTAAAGCATTTATAGAGAAAAGGAACACTGCTCGCAATTCTAACAGTACTTTGACGTATCTCAAACAACGGCTTCTCGTTTCAGAGAAACACATATGTGTTTCTCACAAAAGAATTTCAGGAATCATACACTTTCCTTAGAATGTGATTATCTTTCAAAGTGCAGCTCCTACATAGAAAAGGAACACTGCTTTCACTTCTAACAATACTTTGAAATATCTCAAACAATGGCTACTCTTTTCAGAGAAACACACGTGTATTTCTTACAAAACCATATCATGGAATTCATACACTTTTTAAGAACGTGATTATCTTTCAAAGTAAAGCTTATACAATGAAAAGGAACACTCTTTATACTTCTAACAATACTTTGACATATTGCAAATAACTGCTCTTTTCAAAGAAACACATGTGCGTTTCTCACAAGAGAATTTCATGAAATTCATACACTTTCCAAAGAACATGATCATCTTTCATATTAAAGGCTCTTCACTGAAAAGGAACACTGTTTTTAATTCTAACAATACATTGAAATTTCTCAAATTATGGCTTCTCTTTTCAAATAAACATGTGTGTTTCTTTCAAAAGCATTTCATGAAATTCATACACGTTCCTAAGAACGTGATTATCCTTTATTTGTTTTTTTTTTTTTTTGGTTTTTCGAGACAGGGTTTCTCTGTGGTTTTGGAGCCTGTCCTGGAACTAGCTCTTGTAGACCAGGCTGGTCTCAAACTCACAGAGATCTGCCTGCCTCTGCCTCCCGAGTGCTGGGATTAAAGGCGTGCGCCACCACCGCCCGGCTACGTGATTATCCTTTAAAATAAAGCTTCTTCAGAGAAAAGGAGAACTGTTTGAACTTCTAACAGTACTTTAACATATCTCAAACAACGGTTTCTCTTTTCAGAGAAGAAACACAAGTGCATTTCTCACAAAAGAATTTCATGGAATTCATACACATTACAAAACATGTGATTATCTTTAAAAGTAAAGCTTCTACAAAGAAAAGGAACACTACTCTCGCTTCGAACAATACTTTGACATATCTTAAACAATGGCTTCACTTTTCAAAGAAACACATGTGTGTTTCTCGCAAAAGCATTTCATGAAATACATACACATTCCAAAGAACATGATTATCTTACAAAGTAAAGCTTCTACACAGAAAAATAACACTGCTCGCACATCTAACAGTACTTTGACATATCTCAAACAACGACTTCTTTTTTAGAGAAACAGTATATGTTTGGCACAAAAGAATTTCATAAAAATCATATACTTTCTTTAGAACATGATTATCTTTCAAAGTACAGCTTCTACAGAGATATGGAGCACTGCTTTCACTTCTAACAATACTTTGAAGTATCTCAAACAGGGGCTTCTCTTTTCAAAGAAACACATATGTGTTTCTTACAAAAGCATTTCATGAAATTCATACATGATCCAAAGAACATGCTTATCTTTCAAGTAAAGCTTCTACAAAGAAAAGAACATTTCTCACTCCTAATGATACTTTTGCATTTCCGAAACAACTGCTTCTCTTTTCAAATAAACACGTGCGTTTCTCACAACAGCAATTCATGAAATTCATACACTTTCCAAAGAACGTGATTATCTTACAAAGTAAAGCTTCTACAGAGAAAAATAACACTGCCTGCACTTCTAACAGTACTTTGACATATCTCAAACAACAACTTCTCTTTTCAGAGAAACACTTGTGTGTTTTGCACAAAAGAATTTCATGAAAATCATATACTTTCCTTAGAACGTGATTATCTCTCAAAGTACAGCTCCTACACAGAAAAGGAACACTGCTTTCACTTCTAACAATACTTTGAAATATCTCAAACTATGGCTTCTCTTTTCTTGAAACACATGTGTGTTTTTCAAAAAGCGTTTCATGAAATTCATACTCATTCAAAAGAACATGATTATCTTTCAAAAAACAGCTTCTACAGAGAGAAGGACCACTGCTCTCAATTCTAACAATACTTTGACATATCCCAGAGAAAGCCAACTCTTTTCAAATAAACACATGTGTCTTTCTCACAAAAGCATTTCAGGAAATCCGTACACATTTTAAAGAACATATTTTCTTTCAAATAAAGGTTCTGCAGTGAAAAGAAATACTGTTCCCAAGTCTAACAATACTTTGACATATCTCAAACTATGTCTTCTCTTTTAAAGCAAACACATGTGCGTTTCTCACAAAACCATTTCATGAAATATATACCCTTTAAAAAGAATGTGATTATCTTACAAATTTAAGCTTCTACATAGAAAAGGAACACTGCTCGCACGTCAAACAGTACTTTGACATATCTCAAACAACGGCTTCTCTTTTCAAAAAAACACATATGTGTTTCTTACAAAAGCATTTCATGGAATTAATATACATTCCAAAAAACGTGATCATCTTTGAAAGTAAAGCTTCTACAATGAAAAGGAACACTATTCTCACTTCTAACAATACTATGACATATTGCAAACAATAGCTTCTCTTTCAAAGAAACACATGTGCGTTTCTCACCAAAGCATTTCATGGAATTCACACATTTTCAAAAGTAAAGGTTCTTCAGTGAAAAGGAATAATGTTCTCAATTCTACCAATACTTTGACATATCTCAAAAAACGGTTGCCCTTTTACAAAAGCATTTCATGAAATTAATATACTTTCCAAAGAATGTGATTATCTTTCAAAGTACAGCTTCTACAGAGAAACGGAACACTGCTTTCACTTCTAAAAATACATTACATTTACGAAACAACTGTTTCTCTTTACAAATAAACACATGTGCATTTCTCTCAAAAGCATTTCATGGAATTTATACACTTTCAAAAGAACATGATTGTCTTTCAAAGTATGGCTTCTACAGAGAAAAGGAACACTGGTCGCACTTTTAATAGTACTTTGACAATGTCAAAAACCGGCCTCTCTTTTCAGAGAAACACATGTGCGCTTCTCCCAAAGGAATTACATGAAATACATTACTTTACAATGAATGTGATTATCCTTCAAAGTAAAGTTTTATAGAGAAAAGGAACACTCCTGTCACTTCTTACAATACTTCTACATATCTCAAACAATGACTTCACTTTTCAAAGTAACACATGTGTGTTTCTCACAAAAGAATTTCAGGAAATTCATACACATTCCAAAGTACGTGATTATTTTTCAATATAAAGCTTCACCAGAGAAAAGGAGCACTGCTTTCACTTCTAACAATAATTTGAAATATATCAAACCATGGCTTCTCTTTTCAGAGAAACAAATGTGTGTTTCACACAAAAGCATTTCATGGAATCCATACACATTCCAAAGAACGTGATTATCTTTCAAAGTAAAGCATCTACAGAGAAAAGGAACACTGACCTCACTTCTAACAGAACTTTGACATATCTAAAACTAGGGCTTCTCTTTTCAAAGACACACATGTGAATTTCTCACAAAAGTATTTCATGAAATTCATACATATTCCAAAGAACGTGCTTATCTTTCAAAGTAAAGCTTCTACAGAGAAGAGGAACATTGCTCTCACTTCTAACAGTACTTCGACACATCTAGAACTATGGCTTGTCATTTCAGAGAAAACATGTGTGTTTCTCACAAAAGCATTACATAGAATTCAAACACTTTCCACAGAACTGATTATCTTTCAAAATACAGCTTGTACATAGAAAAGGAACACTGTTTTCACTTCTAACAATACGTTAAAATATCTCAAACAATGGCTTCTCTCTCCAGAGAAACAAATGTATGTTCCTCACAAAAGAGTTTAATGGAATTCCTACACTTTAAAAACAACGTGATTATCTTCCAAAGTAAAGCTTTTACAGTGAAAATGAAGACTATTCTCACTTTTAACAATACTTTGACATATTGCAAACAACGGCCTCTCTTTTCAAAGGAACACATGTGTGTTTCTCACAAAAGCATTTCATGAAATTCATACACTTTCAAAAGAACAAGATTATCTTTCAAAATACAGCTTCTACAGAGAAAAGGAACACTGCTCTCACTTCTTACAATACTTTGACATATCTCAAACAATGGCTTCTCTTTTCAGAGAAACAAATGTGCGATTCTAACAAAAGCATTTCATAGAATTCATTCACTTTCCAAAGAATGTGATTATCTTTCAAAGTAAAGGTTCTTCAGTGAAAAGGAATCATGTTCTCAATTCTACCATTACTTTGACATATCTCAAACAACGGTTTCCCTTCTACAAAAGCATTTCATGAAATTAATATACTTTCCAAAGAATGTGATTATCTTTCAAAGTACAGTTTCTATGGAGAAACGGAACACTGCTTTCACTTCTAAAAATACTTTTACATTTACAAAACAACTGTTTGTCTTTTCGAAGAAACACATGTGCATTTCTCACAAAAGCATTTCATGGAATTTATACACTTTCAAAAGAACGAGATTATCTTTCCAAGTACAGCTTCTACAGAGAAAAGGAACACTGGTCGCACTTCTAACAATACTTTGACATATGTCAAAAAACGGCTTCTCTTTTCAGAGAAATACATGTGCGTTTCTCACAAAAGAATTTCATGGAATCCATACACATTCCAAAGAACATGATTATCTTTCAAAGTAAAGCATCTACAGAGATAAGAAAAACTGCCGTCACTTAAACGGTACTTTGACATATCTAAAACTATGGCTTCTCTTTTCAAAGAAACACGTGCATTTCTCACAAAAGCATTTCATGAAATTCATACATTTTCCAATGAATATGTTTATCATTCAAAGTAGAGCTTCTACAGAGAAAAGAACACTTCTCTCACTTGTAACAATACTTTTACATTTCTGAAACCACTGCTTCACTTTTCTTTTCTTTTTTTTTTTTTTTTTCGTTTTTCGAGACAGGGTTTCTCTGTGGCTTTGGAGCCTGTCCTGGAACTAACTCTGTAGACCAGGCTGGTCTCGAACTCACAGAGATCTGCCTGCCTCTGCCTCCCGAGTGCTGGGATTAAAGGCGTGCGCCACCATCGCCCGGCTCACTGCTTCACTTTTCAAAGACATACATGTGCCTTATCAAAAAGCATTTCATGAAATTCATTCACTTCCAAAGAACGTGATTATCTTTTAAAGTAAAGGTTCTTCATTGAAAAGGAATAATGTTCTCAATTCTAACAATACTTTGACATATCTCAAACAACGGTTGCACTTTTACAAAAGCATTTCATGAAATTAATATACTTTCAAAGAATGTGATTATCTTTCAAAGTACATCTTCTATGGTGAAATGGAACACTGCTTTCACTTCTAACAATGATTTTACATTTACGAAACAACTGCTTCTCTTTTCAAAGAAACACATGCGCATTTCTCACAAAAGCATTTTATGGAATTCATACACTTTCAAAAGCACGTGATTATCTTTCAAAGTACTGCTTCTACAGAGAAAAGGAACACTGGTCGCACTTCTAACAGTATTTTGACATATCTCAAACAATGGTTTCTCTTTTCAGAGAAACACATGTGCGTTTCTCCCAAAAGAATTACATGAAAAACATACACTTTACCTCGAACGTGATTATCTTTCAAAGTAAAGCTTCTATAGAGAAAAGGAACACTCCTGTCCCTTCTCACAATACTTTGACATTTCTCAAACAACGACTTCACTTTTCAAAGAAACACATGTGCGGCCAGCAGACCTGATCTCGGCGCCAGGAGACCCAACATTGGGGTGAGTGTTTGACCTTGTGGCGGCAGCACGGGACAGGGAACTCAGAAGTTCCTCAACCCCCTATCCTTCTTGGGCTTTCCGCAGGGCCTCTACGCCCTGCATACTGCCTGTTTCTTCATATCCCACCCAACTTGCATCCCTCCCCACCTCAGCCCCCTTGCCGACTTTGGGCACATAACATCACCCAGCTCAGCCTTTCTGGGTGCTGGGTCCCATCCAAATCCTCAGGGCAACCTAGTGGGCAGGAGTTCCTTTGTTTCACTACCCTGCCTGCATCAAGCAAGGTAGGCGCTTTGTTTACGAGCTACCCAACGAGCTCGAAGACATGATCTCGGCGTTAGGAGACCCAACTATGGGGTGAGTTTCTGTCCCCGTGGTGGCAGCCTGGGACAGGGAACTTAGAAGTTCCTCAACCCTCTATCCTTCCTGGGCTATCTGCAGGGCCTCTATGCCCTGCATACTGCCTCTTTCTTCCTATTCCACCCAGCTTGCATCCCTACCCACCTCGGCCCCCTTGCCATCTTTGGGCACATAACATCACCCAACTCAGCCTGTCTGGGCACTGGGTTTGACCACAGGGTTAGGGACATCTTTTAGTGGTTGGTTTAGGGTTGAGGGGATGGGGAGATATTGTATGGAATTAGGGATATATTTTTTTTAAAAAGGGGGGGGGATTAACTGGTTTGATGCGATGATTGATATTTGTGACTTACTGTTTTTATAAAATTATATTGGTACTGTTTCTTGTATATTGATATATTGAATATTGAATGTGAGTGTTCTTACCTCTGTTTTTGTATAAGAGTATGCTTATATTGTATTGATACATCTACCATATCACAATGTACATTTCTACCTCTGATACTATTTATGTAATAACATTGTTTACATTTGATATGTAATGACATTGTTTACAGGTGAAAATCATTGTCTTCATATATTGCACAGTTGTTTATTCTCTTAGTTTTCAAATTAGATAGGTATTGAGAATTATATGTTTGTCATATTTATTTTTAGGTTAATCAGGTCTTTTAGATACATAGAGATTATTTTTAGTATAGATAGTATAATCTTCAGCCTCTTTGAAGAGCTGTAGAACATGGCCTTTAATCTAACCTAGAATTCTGTGCCTATGAGACACAATTACTCCTGGCAATGCCACTCTACTCCCGAGAGAACGTTGAGCACCAAAGACACTCAACTGGGAGCTTGTCTTCTTGGCAGAACTGGCCTTTGGGTTAAGAAAAGCCCATGCCTCAACTACTGACTAAGATATGAAACAGGATTGTCCTATCTTGCCAAGACAGGGTAGGATAATTCTAAGAAAATTCTTGCATTTGATAATGGTATGTCAGTTTTGTTAGGCCTTAGCCAAAGTTGGTTGACACAACATTGCAAAGAAGACTTTGGGTGATTGCCCAGGTAATCAGTTGTCTCTGTCATTTGTTGCACATTCTGGATATCTCTCATTTTTTAAGTAATATTTATTTCCCTTCTCAGATCTTTGATGGAGTTGAAGATTATTTAATTGTAGTAACTTTCTACATTATTTAGACTCCTTGAGATAGAATGTCTAGCAAATCTTTTGTTCTCAATATTGTTAGTTAAATTTATCATTTGTTATTATTGTTTATAGTTGTATTTGGTTTAGTTCTGGCTTATTTAGACAAAAGTGGGAGATGTATGGTTATACCCTCCCCTTTTAGGGCGGGTTTGCTTCAGGCAATTGTTGACTGATATATAGAGCGTGCGGAGGCTGCGCCCACCCCTTTTTGTTTCCTGTCTTCTGCACTACGTTGGAACCCTGGTTTTGTAAGTATATTTAAATATTAAAGTTGTTTATATTCTTTAATATTTGGCTGCATTTATTCACGCTGATACATCAAAGTACTGTTAGAAGTGCAACCAGTGTTCCTTTTCTCTGTAGAAGCTGTACTTTGAAAGATAATCACATCCTTTTGAAAGTGTATAAATTCCATGAAATGCTTTTGTGAGAAATGCACATGTGATTCTGTGAAAAGAGAAGCAGTTGTTTCATAAATGTAAAAGTATTTTTAGAAGTGAAAGCAGTGTCCGTTTCTGCATAGAAGCAGTACTTTGAAAGATAATCACATTCTATGGAAAGTATAATAATTTCATGAAATGCTTTTGTAAAAGGACAACCATGGTTTGAGATATCTCAAGGTATTGTTAAAATTGAGAACATTATTCCTTTTCACTGAAGAACTTTACTTTGAAAGATAATTACGTTCTTTGGAAAGTGAATGAATTTCATGAAATGCTTTTTGATAAGGCACATGTGTATCTTTGAAAAGTGAAGCAGTGTTTTCGGAAATATAAAAGTATTGTTCCAAGTGAGACAAGTGTTCTTTTTTCTCTAGAAGATTTACTTTGAAAGATAATCACGTTCTTTGGAAAGTGTTTGAATTCTATGAACTGCTTTTGTGATAATCGCACATGTGTTTGTCTGAAAAGAGAAGCCATTGTTTGAGACATGTCAAAGTATTGTTAGAAGTGAGAGCAGTGTTTGTTTTCCCTGTAGAAGCTGTATTTTGAAAGATAATCTTGTTCTTTTGAAAGTGTATGAATTTCAAGAAATGCTTTTGTAAGAATGCACATGTGCTTCTTTGAAAAGTGAAGCAGTTGATTCGGAAATGTAAAAGTATTCTTAGAAATGAGAGAAGTGTTCTTTTCTCTGTAGAAGCTTTACTTTGAAAGATAAGCATGTTCTTTGGAAAATGTATGAATTTCATGAAATGCTTTTGTGAGAAACGCACATGTGTTTCTTTGAAAAGAGAAGCCATAGATTTAGATATATCAAAGTACCGTTAGAATTGTCGGCAGTTTTCCTTTTCTCTGTAGATGCTTTACTTTGAAAGATAATCACGTTCTTTGGAATGTGTATGGATTCCATGACATTCTTTTTTGAGAAACACACATGTGTTTCTCTGAAAATAGAAGCCATTGTATGAGATATGTCAAGTTCTGAGCAGTGTTACTTTTCTCTGTAGAAGCTGTACTTTGAAAGATAATCACGTTCTTTGGAAAGTGTATGAATTTCATGAAATGCTTTTGTAAGAAACACACATGTGTTTCTCTGAAAAGAGAAGCCATTGTTTGCAGTATGTCACAGTATTGATAGTAGTGAGAATAGTGTTCCTTTTCACTGTAGAATCTTTACATTGAAAGATAATCACGTTCTATGGAAAGTGTATGAATTCCATGAAATACTTTTGTGAGAAACACACATTTGCTTCTCTGAAAAGAGAAGCTGTTGTTTGAGATATTTCAAATTATTGTTAGAAGTGAAAGCAGTGCTCCTTTTCTCTGGTGAAGCTTTATTTGAAGAATAATCATGTACTTTGGAATGTGTATGAATTTCATGAAATTCTTTTGTGAGAAACGCACATGTGTTTCTTTTTTTCTTTTTTTATACATTTATTTTATTGAAAAAAAGGAAAAAAGATTCTGCCTCCTCCCAGCCTTCCAATCCCCTCCCCCTCCTCCCATTCTTTTCCCCCTCTCCCCACTTATCTCCCCCTCCCTCTCCAGTCCCAAGAGCAATCAGGGTTCCCTTTTCTATGGAAAGTCCAAGGTCCTCTACTCTCCATCCATATCTAGTAAGGTGAACTTCCAAACTGGCTAGGCTCCCACAAAGCCAGAACATTAAGTAGGATCAAAACCCCATGCCGTCGTCCTTGGCTTCTCATCAGCCCTCATTGTTTGCCATGTTCAGAGATTCCGGTTTTATCCCATGCTTTTTCAGACACAGTCCAGCTGGCCTTGGTGAGCTCCCAATAGATCAGCCCCACTGTCTCAGTTGGTGGGTTCACCCCTCGTGGTCCTGACTTCCTTGCTAATGTTAACCCTCCTTCTGCTCCTCATTGGGAACTTGGAAGCTCAGTCCAGTGCTCCAGTGTGGGTCTCAGTCTCTATCTCCATCCATCACCAGATGAAAGTTCTACAGTGATATGCAAGATATTCGTCAGTATTATTATAGGATAGGGTCATTTCAGGTTCCCTATCCTAAACTGCCCAGGGAACTGACTGGGGACATCGCCTTGGGATTCTGGGAGCTACTCTAGGTTCACGTCTCTTGCCAACCCTATGGTGGCTCCCTTAACTAAGAATTGTACTTCTGTGCTCCCCAATCCAACCATCCTTTATCCCAATCATCCTTTTTCCCCAAGTTCCCCCTGTTCTCCCTTCTCCTTTTTCTCTCCCCATCTCCCCTTATCCCCATCCCACCCCATCCCCAGGATCCCAATTTTCTCCTCAACACTTTTGTCTACTTCCCATAGCCAAGAGGATAACTATATGTTTTTCCTTGGGTTCACCATCTTACTTAGCTTCTTTAGGTTCACCTATTGAAGACTCCGTGACCCTTATTTATGTCTAGAAACCAATTATGAGTGAGTACATCCCATGTTCATCTTTTTGGGTCTGGTATACCTCACTCAGGATAGTGTTTTCTATTTCCATCCATTTGCATGCAAAATTCGAGAAGTCATTGTTTTTACCACAGCGTAGTACTCTAATGTGTATATATTCCACACTTTCTTCATCCATTCTTCCATTGAAGGGCATCTAGGTTGTTTCCAGGTTCTGGCTATTACAAATAATACTGCTATGAACATACTTGAATAAATGCTTTTTTCATATGATAGGGCATCTCTTGGGTATATTCCAAAGAATGGTATTGCTGGGTCCAGGGGTAGGTTGATCCAGAATTTCCTGAGAAACCAAAAGACTGATTTCCACAGTGGTTGCACAAGATTGCAATCCCACCAGCAATGGATGAGGGTACCCCTTCCTCCACAGCCTCTCCATCAAAGGCTATCATTGGTGTTTTTGACTTTAGCCATTCTGACAGGAGTAAGATGATATCTCAAAGTTGTTTTGATTTTCATTTCCTGATTGCTAAGGAGGTTGAACATGACCTTAAGTGTCTTTTGGCCATTTGAACTTCTTCTGTAGAGAATTCTCTGTTCAGATCAGTGCTCCATTTTTCAATTGGGTTAATTAGCATTTTAAAGTCTAGTTTCTTGAGTTCTTTATATATTTTGGAGATCAGCCCTTTGTCTTTTGAGTGGTTGGTGAAGATTTTCTCCCAGTCAGTAGGTTGCCTTTTTGTCTTAGTGACAGTGTCCTTTGCTTTACAGAAGCTTCTCAATTTTAATAGGTCCCATTTATTCAATTTTGCCCTTAATGTTTTGCTGCTGGGGTTATACCTAGGAAGCGATCGCCTGTGCCCATCTGTTGTAGGGTACTTCCCAATTTTTCATCTATCAGGTTCAGTGTGATTGGGCTGATATTGAGGTCTTTAATCCATTTGGACTTACGTTTTGTGCATGGTGATAGATATGGGTCTATTTTCATTCTTCTACAGGTTGACATCCATTTGTGCCAGCACCATTTGTTGAAGATGCTTTCTTTCTTCCATTGTATACTTTTAGCTCCTTTATCAAAAATGAGTTGATCATAAGCTTCTGGGTTAAAATTCGGGACTTTTATATGATTCCATTGGTCGACTTCTCTGTTTTTATGCCAGTACCACACTGTTTTCATTACTGTGGCTCTGTAATAGAGTTTGAAGTCAGGGACGCTAATGCCTCCAGAAGACCCTTTATTGTGCAGGATTGTTTTTGCTATCCTGGGTTTTTTGGTTTTCCATATAAAGTTGATTATTGTCCTCTCAAGATCTGTGAAGAATTTTGATGGGATCTTAATGTGGATTGCATTGAATCTATAAATTGCCTATGGTAGAATTGCCGTTTTTACTATGTTGATCCTCCCAATCCACGAGCAAGGGAGATCCTTCCATTTTCTGGTATCCTCTTCAATTACTTTCTTCAATGCCTAAAAGTTCTTGTCAAATAGTTCTTTCACTTCCTTGGTTAGATTTACCCCAAGATATTATATGCTGTTTATGGCTATCATGAAGGGTGAAGCTTCTCTGATTTCCCTCTCTGCTTCCATATCCTTTGTGTATAAGAGGGAGACTGATTTTTTGGAGTTGATGTTGTATCCTGCCTCATTACTAAAGGTGTTTATTAGCTGTAAAAGTTCTATGGTGCAGTTTTGGGGGTCGCTTATGTACACTATCATATCATCTGCAAATAACGAAAGTTTCACTTCTTCCTTTCCAGTTCGAATCCCTTGATCCCATGTGTTGTCTTATTGCTATTGCTAGAACTAAATGCACTATATTGATGAGGTATGGCTAGAGTGGACAGACTTGTCGTGTTCCTGAGTTTATTGGGATGGCTTTGAGTTTCTCTCCGTTTAATTTGATGTTAGCTGTCGGCTTGCTGTATATAGCTTTTTATTATATTTAGGTATGAACCTTGTATCCCTAATCTCTCCAATACTTTTATCACAAATGGATGTTGAAGTTTCTCAAATGCTTTTTCAGCATCTAATGAAATGATCATATGGTTTTTTTCTTTCAGTTTATTTATATGATGGATTATATTGATAGATTTTCGAATGTTGAACCAGCCCTGCATCTCTGGGATGAAGCCTACTTGATCATAATAGATAATTTTTCGAATGTGTTCTTGGATTCAGTTTGCCAGTATTTTGTTGAGGATTTTTGCGTCGATGTTCATGAGTGAGATTGGCCTGTAATTCTCTTTCCTGCTTGAGTCTTTGTGTGGTGTTGGTATCAGAGTCACTGTAGCTTCATAAAAGGAATTTCGCAATGACTCTTCTGTTTCTATATTGTGAAATACATTAAGGAGTATAGGTATTAGGTCTTCTTGGAAGTTCTGGTAGAATTCCGCGTTGAAACCATCTGGTCCTGGGCTTTTTTTGGTAGGGAGGTATTTTATAACAGCTTCTAATTCTTCGCGACTAACAGGTCTATTTAGATTATTCACCTGGTCCTGGTTTAACTTTGGTATATGCTATTTATCTAAAAAAAGTGTCCATTTCTTTTACATTTTCCAGTTTTGTGGCATACAGACTTTTGTAGTAAGATCTAATGATTCTCTGAATTTCCTCTCTGTCTGTGGTTATGTCCCCCTTTTCATTTCTGATCTTATTAATTTGCATATTCACTCTCTGTCATTTGATTAGTTTAGATATGGGTTTATCAATCTTGTTGATTTTCTCCAGGAACCAGCTTCTTGTTTCATTGATTCTTTGGATTGTTTTCTGTGTTTATATTTTGTTGATTTCAGCCCTCAGTTTGATTATTTCCAGTCTTCTACTCCTCCTAGGTGAGTCTGATTCTTTTTTTTTCTAGGGCTTTCAGGTTGGCTGTTAAGTCTCCAATATGTGCTTTCTCTGTTTTCTTTAAGTGGGCACTTAGTGCTATGAACTTTCCTCTTAGGACTGCTTTCATAGTGTCCCATAAGTTCGAGTATGTTGTTTCTTTATTTTCATTGAATTCAAGGAAGACTTTAATTTCTTTCTTTATTTCTTCCTTAATCCAGGTATGGTTCAGTAGTTGACTATTCAGTTTCCATGAGTTTGTAGGCTTTCTGGGGGTGGCATTGTTGTTGAATTCTAACTTTAATCCATGGTGATCTGATAAGACACAGGTGGTTACTAATATTTTTTGTAACTGTGTAAGTTAGCTTTGTTACCGAGTATGTGGTCAATTTTCGAGAAGGCTCCATGAGCTGCAGAGAAGAAGGTATATTCTTTCCTCTTTGGGTGGAATGTTCTATAGATGTCTGTTAAGCCCATTTGATTCATTACCTCCATTAATTCTCTAATTCCTCTGTTGGTTTCTGTCTGATTGACCTGTCCATTGGTCAGAGAGGAGTGTTGAAGTCTCCTACTATTAGTGTGTGTAGTTTGATGGCTGCCTTGAGTTTTAGTAATGTTTCTTTTATGTACGTGGGTGCTTTTATATTTGGGGCATAGATATTCAGTATTGAGACTTCATCCTGATGAATTGTTCCTGTTATGAGTATAAAATGTCCCTCTCCATCTCTTCTGATTGATTTAAGTTTGAAGTCAATTTTGTTAGAAATTAGTATGGCCACATCTGCCTGTTTCTTAGGTCCATTTGCTTGATAAGCCTTTTCCCAGCCCTTTACTCTGAGTAGGTACCTGTCTTTTTGGTTGAGGTGTGTTTCTTGTAAACAGCAGAATTTTGAATCCTGTTTTCTTATCCAATCTCTTAGCCTGTGCCTCTTTATAGGTGAGTTGAGCCCATTGATATTAAGTGATATTAATGACCAATGGTTGTTAACTACAGTCACTTTTTAGTCATAGAGTTTGTGTGTTTCCCTTCTTTGAGTTGTGCTGGTGATGGGTCTCTTGATGTCTGAGTTATTGTGGTCTTTATTGGACTCCTTCGTTAGTGATTTTCTTTCCATTACTTTCTGTAAGGCTGGATTTCTGGCTACGTATTGTTTAAATTCATTTTTATCCTGGAAAATTTTGTTTTCTCCATTTATAGTGAATGAAAGCTTGGCTGGGTATAGTAGTCTGGGCTTGCATCCATGGTCTCTTAGTTTTTGTAGTACATCTATCCAGGACCTTCTGACTTTCATGGTTTCCATAGAGAAGTCAGGTGTGAGTCTGATAGGTTTACCTTTATAAGTACTTGGCCTTTTTCCTTTGCAGCTCTTAATATTCTTTCTTTATTCTGTATGCTTTGTCTTTTGATTATTATATGGCGAGGAGAGGTTCTTTTTTGGTCCAGTCTATTCGGTGTTCTGTATGCTTCTTGAACCTTCATAGGTACATCTTTATTTAGGTTGGGAAAGTTTTCTTCTATAATTTTTATTAAGTATATTTTCTGGACCGTTGAGCTGCACTTCTCCTTCTTCCACTCCAATTATTCTTAGGTTTTGTCTTTTGATTGTGTCCCATATTTCCTGAATGTTTTGTCATGAGACTTTGTTGGACTTTTGTTTTCTTTGATCAGTGCATTTATTTTTTTCTATGTTATCTTCAGAATCTGAGATTCTTTCTTCTATCTCTTGTATTCTGCTGGTTATTCTTGTTTCTGTAGTCTCTCTTCGTTTACCTTGATTTTCCATGTCCAGCCTGTCCTCTGTTTGTGTTTTCTTCTTTGCCTCCATTTCAGTTTTCAAGTCTTGAACGGTTTCCATTAACTGCTTGATTGTTTTTCCTTGGTTTCCTGGGGTATCATTCACTGATTTACTCAGTTCTTCAAACTTTCTCTTATACGTCTCATCCATTTCTATATGGGTGTTTTTTACATGCTGTTTAAGGGCCTCTATCACTTTCATAAAGTAAGTTGTTTTTATTTCTTCTTGATTAGGTTGGTCATGTCCTCCTGTTGTGAGGTCACTGGGTTCTGGTGGTTTCATGTTGTTTTTCAGATGGTTGGGTGAATTCTTGATTTGACGCCTGCCCATCTCTTCCTCCGAATGCTCCCCTATGAATCGTCTTATACAGGATCAGGTATTTTTGCCCACTGATGTACCTTCCCAGTGATGTCACTCCCCAGTGATGGCTCTCCTGGTGTCCAGAACAGATCTCCGTGCTTCTTGGGTAGCTCATAAACAAAGGGCCTACCTTGCTTGCTGCAGGCAGTCTATGGAGACAAAGGAACTACCACCCTCCCGATTCGGGTTCTGTCCCAGTGCCTGAGCAGGCTGAGCTGGGGAATGTTATGCCCACAAAAAGGGGAAAGAGGGAGGGAGGGAGGGGGAAGTTCTGGGTGTGAGCTGGGTGGGACAATAAGAGAGAGGAGGTATCGGGAATTATAGCCCCTGTAGGATGACCAGGATGTGTAGGAGGGATGAGAAACATCTGAGTTCCCTGTTCCCACCTACTTCCACACTCAATCACCCCAAGGATGGCTTTCCTGGTGCCCAGATCAGAACTCCAGAACTCCGGAACTCTGGCACTCAGTGCTGCTTGGGTAGCTTGCGTGCTGCATTCAGGCTATGGAGACAAAGGAACTACCGCCATCCCGATTCGGGTTCTGTCCAAGTGCCTGAGCAGGATGAGCCGGGGAATCCACTGCTCACACTTCTAACAATGCTTTGACATATATCAAACGCAGCTTCTACTTTCAAAGAAACACATATGTGTTTCTCAAAAAAGCATTTCATGAAATTAATATACTTTCTAAAGAACTTGATTAACTTTCAAAGTGAAGATTCTTCAGTGAAAAGGACTAATGTTCTCAATTCTAATAATACTTTGACATATCTCAAACAATGGCATCTCATTTCAGAGAAACACATATGTATTTCTCAAAAAAGCATTTCATGAAATTCATATACGTTCCATAGAACGTGATTACCTTTCAAAGTACAGCTTCTACAGAAAAAAAGGAACACTGCTTTCATTCTAACAATACTTTGAAATATCTCAAACAACGGTTTCTCTTTTCAGAGAAATAAATGTGTGTTTCTAACAAAAGCATTTAATGGAATTCATACACTTTAAAATGAACATGATTATCTTTCAAAGTAAAGATTCTACAGAGAAAAGAACAAGTCTCTCATTTCAAACAATACTTTTACAATTCCGAAACAACTGCTTCACTTTTCAAAGGAATAAATGTGTGTTCTCACAAAATCATTTCGTGAAATACTTACACTTTCCAAAAGAACGTATTATTTTTCAAATAAAGCTTCTATAGAGAAAAGGAACACTCCTGTCACTTCTTATAATACTTTGACATATCTCAAACAATGACTTCACTTTTCAAAGAAATACATGTGCATTTCTCACAAAAGCACTTCATGAAATTCATACATATTCCAAGTACGTCATTATTTTTCAATATAAAGCTTCACCAGAGTAAAGGAACTCTGCTTTCACTTCTAACAATAATTGGAATTATCTCAAACAACGGCTTCTCTTTTCAGAGAAACAAATGTGTGTTTCTCACAAAAGCATTTCATGGAATTCATACACTTTCCATAGAATGTGATTATCTTTCAATGTAAAGCTTCTACACTGAAAAGAAACACTATTCTCACTACTATCAATACTATGACATACTGCAAACAATGGCTTCTCTTTTAAGAAAAACACATGTGTGTTTCTCACAAAAGTATTTCATGAAATTCATACAATTTACAAAAATGTGATTATCTTTAAAATTAAAGGATTTTCTGTGAAAAGAAACACTGTTCTTAATTCTAAAAATATGTTGACATATTCCAAACAATGGCTTCAATCCCAAAGAAACAAATATGCGTTTCTCACAAAAGCATTTCTTGAAATTCATACACATTAAAAAGAATGTTAATATCTTTGAAATTAAAGCTTCTACCGAAAAAAGGAACACTGCTTTCATTTCTAACAGTATTTTGACTTATCTCAAACAATGGCTTCTAAGAGAAACACATATGTGTTTCACAAAAGCATTTCATGAAATTCATATACTTTCCATAGAACGTGATTATCTTTTAAAGTACAACTTCCACAGAGAAAAGGAACACTGCTTTCACTTCTAACAATACTTTGAAATATCTCAAACAATGGCTTCTCCTTTGTTAGAAACACATGGAATTTGTACACTTTCCAAAGAACGTTTTTGTCTTTCAAATTAAAGCTTCTACAATAAAAACAAACACTCTATTCAATTATAACAATACTTTGATATATTGCAAACCATGGCTTCCTTTTTCAAAGAAACACATGTAAGTTTCTCACAGAAGCATTTCATGAAATTTATACATTTTCAAAAGAACGGGCTTAACTTTCAAAGTAAAACTTCTACAGAGAAAAGGACAATTCTCTCACTTCTAACAATACTTTTACATTTCCAAAACAACTGCTTCACTTTCAAAGAAGCACATGTGTGGTTCTCACAAAAGCATTTCATGAAATTCATTCACATTCCAAAGTATGTGATTATCTTTCAATAAAATGCTTCTACAGAGAAAAGGAACACTGCTAGCACGTCTCACAATACTTTGACAAATTTCAAACAACGGCTTCTCTTTTCAGAGAAACACATATGTGTTTCTAACAAAAGCATTTCATGAAATTAAGATACTTCCCATAGAACATGATTATCTTTCAAAGTAAAGGTTCTTCAGTGAAAAGGAATTATGTTCTCAATTCTAACAATACTTTGACATATCTCAAAAAAGGACTTCTCTATCAGAGAAACACATATATGTTTCTCACAAAAGAAATTTGTGAAAATCATATACTTTCTTAGAACATGATTATCTTTCAAAGTACAGCTTCTACAGAGGAAAAAAAACATGGCTTTCACTTCTAACAATACTTTCAAATATCTCAAACAACGGCTTCTCATTTCAGAGAAACACACGTGTGTTTCTTACAAAAGCATGTCATGGAATTCATATACTTTCCATAGAACACGATTATCTTTCAAAATGAAGGTTCTACAGTGAAAATGAACAATCCTTTCACTTCTAACAATACTTTAACATATTGCAAATAACTGCTTCTCTTTTCAAAGTTACACATGTGCGTTTCTCAAAAAATCATTTCTTAAATTTATACACTTTCCATTGAACGTGATTATCTTTCAAAGTACAGTTTCTACAGAGAAAAGGAACACTGATCCCAATTCTAACAATATTTTGACATATATCAAACAATGGCACCTTTTTTTCAGAGAAACAGGTGTGCATTTCTCACAAAATCTTTTCTTAAATTCATACTCTTTCCAAATAATGTGATTATCTTTCAAAGTAAAGCATCTACAGAGAAAAGGAAAACTGCTGTCACTTCTAATGTTACGTTGACTTATCTAAAACTACGGCATCTCTTTTCAAAGAAACACATGTGCGTTTCTCACAAAAGCATTTCAGGAAAGTCATACATTTTCCAAAGAACGTGCTTATCTTTCAAAGTAAAGCTTCTACAGAGAAAAGGAACACTGCTCTCACTTCTAACAATACTTTGACACATCTAAAACTATGCCCTGTCATTTCAGAGAAAACGTGTGTTTCTCACAAAAGCATTACATGGAATTCAAACACTTTCAATAGGACATGATTATCTTTCAAAGTACAGCTTCTACAGAGAAAAGGAGCACTGTTTTCACTTCTGAAAATACTTTGAAATATCTCAAACAAAGGCTTCTCTTACCAGAGAAACAAATGTATGTTTCTCACAAAAGAATTTAATGGAATTCATACACTTTAAAAAGAAGGACATTATTTTTCAAAGTAATACTTTTACAGTGAAAGTGAACACTATTCTCACTTTTAAAAATTCTTTGATATATTGCAAACAATGGCTTCTCTTTTCAAAGGAACACATGTGTATTTCTCAAAAAAGCATTTCATGAAATTTATACACTTAAAAGAATAAGATTATCTTTCAAAATACAGCTTCTACAGGAAAAGGAACACTGCTCTCACTTCTAACAATGCTTTGACATATCTCAAATAATGGCTTCTCTTTTCAGAGAATCACATGTGCGATTCTCACAAAAGCTCTTCATAGAATTCAAACACTTTCAAAGAATGTGTTTATCTTTCAAAGTAACGCCTGTTCAGAGAAAAAGAACACTGCTCTCACTTCTAACAGTACTTTGAAATTTCTAAAACTACGGCTCCTCTTTTCAAAGAAACACATGTGCGTTTCTCACAAAAGCATTTCATGAAATTCATACATTTTCCAATGAACATGCTTATCATTCAAAGTAAAGCTTCTACAGAAAAAAGAACACTTCTGTCACTTGTAACAATACTTTTACATTTCTGAAACCACTGCTTCACTTTTCAATGATACACATGTGCCTTATCAAAAAGTATTTCATGAAATTCATTCACTTTCCAAAGAATGTGATTAACATTCAATGTAATGGATATTCAGTGCAAAGGAATACTGTTCTCAATTCTAAAAATGCATTGACATATCTCAAACTATGGCTTCTCTTTTCAAATAAACACATGTGCGTTTCTCACAAAAGCATTACATGAAATTCATACACTTTCCAAAGATCGTGATTATCTTTCAATATCAAACTACTACAGAGAAAAGGATCACTGCTGGCACCTCTAACAGTAGTTTGACATACCTCAAACAACGGCTTCTCTTTTCAGAGAAACATATGTGCATTTCACACAAAAGAATTTCTTGGATTCATACACCTTAAAAAGAATGTTTAAATCTCTCAAAGTAAAGGTTCTAATGAGAAAAGGAACAATGCTCTCATTTCTAATAGCACTTTAACATATCTCAAATAATGTCTTCTCTTTTAAGAGAAACACATATGTGTTTCTCACAAAAATATTTCATGTATTCATATACTTTCAATAGAATGTGATTATCTTTCAAAATACAGCTTCTACAGAGAAAAGGAACACTGCTTTAAATTCTAACAATTTTTACATTTCTGGAAAAACTGCTTGAATTTTCAAAGAAATACATGTGCTTTCTCACAAAAGCATTTCATGAAATCATATACCTTCGAAAGAACGTGATTATCTTTCAAAGTAAAGATTGTTAAGTGAAAAGGAATACTGTTGTCAATTCTAAAAATTCTTTAACATATCTCAAATTATGGCTTCTCTTTTCTAAGAAACACATGTGCATTTCTCACAAAAGCCTTTCATGGAATTTATACACTTTCAAAAGAACATTATTATCTTTCAAAGTACAGCTTCTACAGAGAAAAGAAACAGTGCTTGTACTTCTAAAAGTACTTTGACATATCTCAAACAACGGCTTCTCTTTTCAGAGAAACACATGTGCGTTTCTCCCAAAACAATTACTTGAAATTCATGCACTTTACAACGACCGTGATATCTTTCAAAGGAAAGCTTCTATAGAGGAAAGTAACACTGTTCTCACTTCTTACAATACTTTGACATATCTCAAACAATGACTTCACTTTTCAAAGAAACACATGTGCGTTTCTCACAAAAGCATTTCATGAAATTCATACACATTCCAAAGTACGTGATTAACTTTCAATATAAAGCTTCACCAGAGAAAAAGAACATGCTATCACTTTTAACAATACTTTGACATATCTCAAACAATGGAGTCTCTTTTCAGAGAAACACATATGTGTTTCTAAAAAAAGCATTTCAGGAAATTCATATACTTTCCATTGAACGTGATTATCTTTCAAATAAAGCTTCTATAGAGAAAAGGAACACTGCTCTAACTTCTTACAATACTTTGAAATATCTTAAACAACGTCTTTACTTTTCAAAGAAACACAAGTGCGTTTCTCACAAAAGCATTTCCTGAAATTTATACACATTCCAAAGTATGTGATTATCTTTCAGTATAAAGCTTCTACAGAGAAAAGTAACACTGCTCGCACTTCTCACAATACTTTGACAAATCTCAAACAACAGCTTCTCTTTCAGAGAAACACATACGTGTTTCTCACAGAAGCATTTCATGGAATTCATACACTTTAAAAAGAACGTGATTATCTTTCAAAGTTAAGCTTCTACAGAGAAAAGAACACGACTCTCATTTAAAACAATACTTTTATATTTCCAAAACAACTGCTTCACTTTTCATAGGAATAAATGTGGGTTCTCACAAAATCATTTCATGAAATTCATAAACTTTCCAAAGAATGTATTATCTTCAAATAAAGCTTCTACAGAGAAAAGGAACATAGCTCTCACTTCTTACAATACTTTGAAATAACTCAAACAACGTCTTTTCAAAGAAACACATGTGCATTTCTCACAAAAGCATTTCATGGAATTCATACACATTCCAAAGTACGTGATTATCTTTAAATATAAAACTTCTAAAGAAAAGGAACACTGCTCTCACTTCTCAGAATACTTTGACATTCTCAAACAATGTCTTCTCTTTTCAGCGAAACACATATTTGTTTCTAAAAAAAACATTTCAGGAAATTCATATACTTCCCATTGAAATGATTATCTTTCAAAGTAAAGGTTTTTCAGGGAAAAGGATTAATGTTCTCAATTCTAGCAATACTTTGACATATCTCAAACAACGGCTTCTCTTTTTAGAGAAACACATATGTGTTTCACAACAAAGCATTTCATGAAATTCATATACTTTCCCTAAAATGTGATTACCTATGAAAGTACAGCATCTAAAGAGAAGAGGAACACTGCCTTCACTTCTAACAATACTTTTAAATATCTCAAACAACAGCTTCTCTTTTCAGAGAAACAAATGTGTGTTTCTCAAAAAATATTTAATGGAATTCAAACACTTTAAAACGAATATGATTATCTTTCAAAGTTAAGCTTCTACAGAGAAAAGAACGTGTCTCTCATTTCCACTTTTTTTAGTTTATAGTAATTCTTTATTAAATATTTACATGTTGTATGTTTAAAAGGAATTTATATTTATCTCTTATTTTTAGTTTCAATTATCTGACTATGTTTTTTTTATTGAGAAAAAATTTCCGCCTCATCCCATCCTCCCACTCCTTCCCTTTCCCCCCACTTCTCTACCCCTCTCCCCCTCCCCCCACTTCTCTCCCCCTCCCTCTGCAGTCTGAAGAGCAGCCAGGGTGCCCTACACTGTGGAAAGTCCAAAGTACTTGCCCCTCAAACCTGGTCTAGGAAGGTGAACATCCAAACTGGCTAGGCACCCTCAAAGACAGAACATGATGCAGGATCAAAACCCAATGCCATTGTCTCTGGGTTCTCAGCAGCCCACATTGTCCGCCATATTCAGAGATTCCGGTTTTATCCCCTGCTTTTTCAGTCACAGTCCAGCTGGCCTTGGTGAGCTCGCAATAGATCAGCCCCACTGTCTCTGTGGGTAGGTGCACCCCTTGTGGTCCTGCCTTCTTTGCTCATGTTCACCCTCCTTCTGTTTCTCATTGGGACTTTGGGAGTTCAGTCCAGTGCTCCAGTGTGGGTCTCTGTCTCTATCTCCATCCATCGCCAGATGAGGGTTCTATGGTGATATGCAAGATATTCATCAGTATGGCTATAGGATAGGGTTATTTCAGGTTCCCTATCCTCAACTGCCCCAGGAACTAACTGGGGATCTCGCCTTGGACATCTGGAAGCACCTCTAGTTCCAAGTGTCTTGCCAACCCTAAGATGGCTCCCTTAATTAAGATATGTGCTTCCCTGCTCCCCTATCCAAAATTACTTTATCCCAATCATCCCATTTCCCCAAGTTCTCCCCATCCTACCCTTCTCACTATTCTCTCCCAATCTCCCCTTACCCCCTCCCACCCCACCCCCAAGATCCCGATTTTATGCCTGGCAATCTTGTCTACTCCCATACCCAGGAGGATAGCTATATGTTTTTCTTTGGGTTCACCTTCTTATCTAGCTTCTTTAGGATAACAAATTATAGACTCACTGACCTTTATTTATGGCTAGAACCCAATTAGGAGTGAGTACATCTCTTGTTCATCTTTTTGGGTCTGGGTTACCTCACTCAGGATAGTATTTTCTATTTCCATCCATTTGCATGCAAAATACGAGAAGTCATTGTTTTTTACTGCTGAGTAGTACTCTAATGTGTATATATTCCACACTTTCTTCAAGCATTCTTCCATTGACGGACATCTAGGTTGTTTCCAGGTTCTGGCTATTACAAACAATGCTCCTATGAACATAGTTGAACAAATACCCCTGTCATATAATCGGGTATCTCTTGGGTATATTCACAAGAGTGGCATTGCTGGGTCTGAGGTTAGGTTGATCCCGAATTTCCTGAGAAACCGAAACACTGCTTTCCAAAGTGGTTGCACAAGTTTGCATTCCCACCAGCAATGGATGAGGGTACCCCTTCCTCCACAACCTCTCCAGCAGAGGCTATCATTGGTGTTTTTGATTTTAGCCAATCTGACAGGTGTAAGATGATATCTCAAAGTTGTTTTGATTTGCATTTCCCTGATCGCTAAGGAGGTTGAGCATGACCTTAAGTGTCTTTTGGCCATTTGAACTTCTTCTGTTGAGAATTCTCTGTTCAGATCAGTGCCCCATTTTTTAGTGGGGTTAATTAGCCTTTTAAAGACTAGTTTCTTGAGTTCTTTATATATTTTGGAGGTCAGACCTTTGTCTGTTGCCGGGTTGGTGAAGATAAGACAACATAAGGGGATCAAGGGAATTCGAGTTGGGAAGGAAGAGGTTAAACTTTCATTATTTGCTGATGATATGATAGTGTACATAAGCGACCCCAAAAACTCCACCAACGAACTCCTAAAGCTGATAAACACCTTTACTAATGTGGCAGAATACAAGATCAACTCCAAAAAATCAGTCGCCCTCCTATACACAAAGGATATGGAAGCAGAGAGGGAAATCAGAGAAACATCACCTTTCACGATAGCCACTAATAGCTTTAAATATCTTGAGGTAACTCTAACCAAGGAAGTGAAAAATCTATTTGACAAGAACTTTAAGGAATTGAAGAAAGAAATTGAAGAGGATACCAGAAAATGGAAGGATCTCCCTTGCTCTTGGATTGGGAGGATCAACATAGTAAAAATGGCAATTCTACCAAAGGCAATTTATAGATTCAATGCAATCCCCATCAAGGCCCCATCAAAATTCTTCACAGAGCTTGAGAGGACAATAATCAACTTTATATGGAAAAACAAAAAACCCAGGATAGCCAAAACAATCCTATACAATAAAGGATCTTCTGGAGGCATTACCATCCCTGATTTCAAACTCTATTACAGAGCCACAGTAATGAAAACAGTGTGCTATTGGCATAAAAACAGACAAGTCGACCAATGGAGTCGTATAGAAGACCCAGATCTTAACCCACAAACCTATGAACACCTCATTTTCAATAAAGGAGCTAAAAGTATACAATGGAAGAAAGAAAGTATTTTCAACAAATGGTGCTGGCACAACTGGATGTCAACATGTAGAAGAATGAAAATTGACCCATATCTATCACCATGCACAAAACTCAAGTCCTAATGGATCAAAGACCTCAATATCAGTCTGAACACACTGAACCTGATAGAAGAGAAATTGGGAAGTACCCTACAACAGATGGGCACAGGCGATCGCTTCCTAGGTATAACCCCAGCAGCACAGACATTAAGGGCAACTTTGAATAAATGGACTTACTGAAACTGAGAATCTTCTGTAAAGCAAAGGACACTGTCACTAAGACAAAAAGGCATCTCTCATTTCTAAAAATACTTTTAAATTTCCAAGCAACTGCTTCACTTTTCACATGAATAAATGTGTGTTCTCACAAAAGCATTCCATGAAATTCATACACTTTCCAAAGTATGTATTATCTTTAAAAAAAGGTTCTTCTGTGAAAAGCAATGCTGTTCTAAATTCTAACAATACTTTGACATATCTTAATATATGGCTTCTCTTTTCAAAGAAACATATTGTGTTTCTCACAAAAGCATTTCATGAAATTCATACACTTTTCAAAGATGGTGATTATCTTACAAAGTAAAGGTTCTAGAGTAAAGGAACACTGCTCGCACTTCTAACAGTACTTTGACATAACTCAAACAATGGCTTCTCTTTTCAGAGAAACACATAAATGTTTCTCACAAAAGAAATTCCTGAAAATCATATACTTTCCTTAGAACGTAATTATCTTTTAAAATTCATCTTCTACAGAGAAAAGAAACACTGCTTTCACTTCTAACAATACTTTGACATATCTCAAACAAAGGCTTCTCTTTTCAGAGGAACACATGTGCGTTTCTCACAAAAGCATTTTATGGAATTCATACACTTTACAAGAACGTGATTAACTTTCAAAGTAAAGGTTCTACAGAGAAAAGAAAACTTCTCTCACTTCTACCAATACTTTTACATTTCCAAAACAACTGCTTCGCTTTTCAAAGGAATACATGTGTGTTCTCACAAAACTGTTTCATGAAATTCATACACTTTCCAAAGAACGTATTATCTCTCAAAGTAAAGGTTCTTCAGTGAAAAGATATACTGTTCTCAATTCTAACAATACATTGAAGGATCTCAAACTATGAATTCTCTTTTCAAATAAACACATGTGTGTTTCACACAAAAGCATTAGATGAAATTCATACAATTTCCAAAGGTCGTGATTATCTTTCAATATCAAACTTCTACAGAGAAAAGGATCACTGCTCGCACTTCTAACAGTAGTTTGGCATATCTCAAACAATGGCTTCTCTTTTCAGAGAAACACATGTGTGTTTCTCACAAAAGAATTTCATGAAACTAATAAACATTCCAAAGTACGTGATTATCTTTCAATATAAAGCTTCACCAGAGAAAAGGAGCACTGCTTTCACTTCTAACAATACTTTGAAATATCTCAAACAAGGGCATCTCTTTTGAGAGAAAAACATATGCGTTTCTCACAAAAGCATTTCATGAAATTCGTACACATTCCATTAATGTGATTATCTTTGAAAGAAAAGTTTCTACAGAGAAAAGGAACACATCTCGCACTTCTAAAAGTACTTTGACATATCTCAAACAATGGCTTCTCTTTTCAGAAAAACACATATGTTTCTCACAAAAGCATTTCATGAAATTCATATACTTTCCATAGAATGTGATTATCTTTCAAAGTAAAGGTTCTTCAGTGAAAATGTATAATCTTCTCAATTCTAACAATACTTTGAAATATCTCAAACAACAACTTCTCTTTTCAGAGAAACAAATATGTGTTTCTAACAAAAGCATTTAATGTAATTCATACACTTTAAAAAGAACATGATTATCTTTCAAAGTAAAGCTTCTACAGAGAAAAGAACAAGTCTCTCATTTCTAACAATACTTTTACATTTCTGAAAAAACTGTGGCACTTTTCAAAGGAATTTATGTGCATTATCAAAAAGCAATTCTTGAAATTCATACATAATCCAAACAACGTGATTATCTTTCAAAGTAAAGTTTCTACAGAGAAAAGGAACACTGCTCGCACTTATAACAGTACTTTGACATATCTCAAACAATGGCTTCTCTTTTTAAAAAAACACATGTCCATTTCTCACACAAGCATTTCGTGAAATTCATACACTTTTCAAAGAACGTGCTTATCTTTCAAAGTAAAGCTTCTACTGAGAAAAGAATATTTCCCTCACTTCTAACAGTACTTTGACATATCTCAAACAATGGCTTGTCATTTCAGAGAAACACATGTGTGTTTCTTACAAAAGCATTTTCTAGATTCATCCACTTTCCATAGAACATGATTATCTTTCAAAGTAAAGATTCTACAGTGAAAAGGAACACTATTCTCACTTCTATCTATACTTTGACACATCTAAAACTATGACTTGTCATTTCAGAGGAAACATGTGTGTTTCTTACAAAAGCAATTCATGAAATTCATTCACATTCCAAAGAACGTTCTTATCTTTCAAAGTAAAGCTTCTACAGAGAAAAAGAACACTTCTCTCACTTCTATTAGTACTTTGACACATCTAAATCTATGGCTTTTCAAATCAGATAAAACATGTGTGTTTCTCAAAAAAGCATTACAGAGAATTCAAACAATTTCCATAGAACATGATTATCTTTCAAAGTACAACCTCTACAGAGAAAAGGAACACTGTTTTCACTTCCAGACATACTTCGAAATTTCTCAAACATCTTCTTCTCTTTTCAGAGAGAGAAATGTGTGTTTCTCACAAAAGAATTTAATGGAATTCATACACTTTAAAAAGAACGTGATTATATTTCAAAGTAAAGATTCTACAGTGAAAATGAACACTATTCTCACTTCTAACCATACTGTGACATATTGCAAACAACAGCTACTCTTTTCAGAGGAACAAATGTGTATTTCTCACAAAATCATTTAATGGAATTCATGCACTTTCAAAAGAACGAGATTAGATTTCAAAATACATCTTCTACGGGGAAAAGAAACACTGCTCTCACTTCTAAAAGTACTTTTACATATCTAAAAATATGGCTTCTCTATTCAATAAAACACATGTGCTTTTCTCACAATTCCATTTCAAAAAATGCATACATTTTCCAATAAACATGCTTATCCTTCAAAGTAAACCTTCAACAGAGAAAAGAACACTTCTCTCACTTCTAGCAATACTTTCACATTTCCAAAACAACTGCTTCACTTTTTAAAAAATCACATAAACATTCTCACAAAAGAATTTCATGAAATCCTACACGTTCCAAAGAATGTGATTATCTTTCAAAATAAAACTTCTACAGAGAAAAGAAACACTGCTCGCCCTTCTAACAATACTTTGACATATCTTAAACAACGGCTTCTCTTTTCAGAGAAACATATGTGCGTTTCTCACAAAAAAATTTCATGGAATTAATATACATTACAAAGAATGTGATTATCTTTCAAAGTAAAGCTTCTACAGAGAAAAGAAACACTGCTCGCCCTTCTAACAATAATTTGACATATCTAAATCAATGGCTTCTCTTTTCAGAGAAACACATATGTGTTACTCAAAAGAGCATTTCATGAAATTCATATACATTCCATAGAACATGATAATTTTTCAAAGTTCATCTTCTTCAGAGAAAAGGAACACTGTCTCACTTCTACCATGATTTTGACATATCTCAAACAACAGATTCTCTTTTCAGAGAAACACATGTGCGTTTCTCACAAAAGCATTTTATGGAATTCATACACTTTACAAAGAACGTGATTAACTTTCAAAGTAAAGGTTCTACAGAGAAAAGAAATCTTCTCTCACTTCTAACAATACTTGTACATTGTTGAAACAACTGCTTCACTTTTCAAAGGAATACATGTGCATTCTCACAAAAGCATATACTGAAATTTATACACTTTCCAAAGAACGTATTATCTCTCAAAGTAAAGGTTATTCAGTGAAAAGATATACTATTCTCAATTCTAACAATACATTGAAATATCTCAAACTTTGGCTTCTCTTTTCAAATAAACACATGTTCATTTCTCACAAAAGCATTTCATGAAATTCATACACTTTCCAAAGAACGTGATTATCTTTCAATATAAAGCTTCTACAGAGAAAAGGATCACTGCCTGCACTTCTAACAGTAATTTGACATATCTCAAACAATGGCTTCTCTTTTCAGAGAAACATATGTGCATTTCTCACAAAAGAATTTCATGGAATTCATACATATTACAAAGAACGTGGTTACCTCTCAAATTAAAGCTTCTGCACTCAAAAGGAACATTCCTTTGAATTCTAACAATACTTTGACATATTGCAGTCTATGGCTTCTCTTTTCAAAGAAACACGTGCGTTTCTCACCAAAGCATTTCATTAAATTCAAACATTTTCCAAAGAACATGCTTATCTTTCAAAGTACAGCTTCTCCAGAGAAAAGGAACACTGCTTTCACTGCTAACAATACTTTGAAATATCTCAAACAACGGCTTCTCTTTTCAGACAAACAAATGTGTGTTTCTCACAATGCATTTAATGGAATTCATACCCTTTAAAAACTGTGATTATCTTTCAAAATAAAGCTTCTACAGTGAAAAGGATCACTAATCTCACTTCTAAAAACACTTTTTGACATATCCAAAATTTCAGCTTCTCATTTCAGAGAAAAACATGTGTGTTTTTCACAAAAGCATTTCATGGAATTAATACACTTTCCAAAGAAAATTTTTATCTTTAAAATTAAAGTTATTACAATGAAAAGGAAAGCTCTTCTCAATTCTAACAATACTTTGACATATTGCAAACAATAACTTCTCTTTTCAAAGAAAAGCATGTGCGTTTCTCACAAAATAATGTAATGAAATTCATATATTTTCCAAAGAACGTACTTGTCTTTCAAAGTAGAGCTTCTACAGAGAAAAGAACACTTCATTCACTTCTAACAATACTTTTACATTGCTGAAACAACTGCTCCACTTTTCAAAGGAATACATGTGCGTTCTCACAAAAGCGTTTCATGAAATTCGAACACTTTCCAAAGAACGTATTTTCTCTCAAAGTAAAGGTTCTTCAGTGAAAAGCTATACTGTTCTCAATTCTAACAATACATTGAAATATCTCAAACTAAGGCTTCTCTTTTTATAAACACATGTGCGTTTCTCACAAAAGCATTTCATGAAATTCATACATTTCAAAAAAACTTGATTATCTTTCAATATAAAGCTTCTACAGAGAAAAGGATCACTGCTCACACTTTTAACAGTAGTTTGATATATCTAAAACTACGGCTTCTCTCTTCAAAGAAACATATGTGCGTTTCTCACAAAAGAATTTCATGGAATTCATACACATTACAAAGAATGGGATTATCTTTCAAATTACAGCTCCTGCAGTGAAAAAAATCATTCCTTTGATTTCTAACAATACTTTGACATATTTTAAACAATGGCTTCTCTTTTCAAAGAAACATGTGCGTTTCTGACAAAAGCATTTCATGAAATTCATACACATTCCAAAGAACGTACTTATCTTTTAAAGTAAAGCTTCTGCAGAGAATAGGAACCTGCTCTCATTTCTAACAGTACTTTGAAAAATCTAAAACTATGGCTTGTCATTTCAGAGAAAACGTGTGTTTCTCACAAAAGCATTACATAGAATTCAAAAAATTTCCATAGAATGTGATTATCTTTCAAAGTACAGCTTCTACAGAGAAAAGGAACACTGCTTTCACTTCTAACAATACTTTGAAATATCTCAAACAATGGCTGCTCTTTTCAGACAAACAAATGTGTGTTTCTCACAAAAGCATTTACTGAATTTCATACACTTTAAAAAAAACGTGATTATCTTTCAAAGTAAAGCTTCTGCAGTGAAAAGGAACACTATTCTTACTTCTAAAAACATTTTGATATATTGCAAATATTGGTTTCTTATTGCAGATAAACACATGTGAGTTTCCCACAAAAGCATTTCATGAAATCCATACATTTTCCAAAGAACGTGCTTATCTTTCAAAGTAAAGCTTCTCCAGAGAACAGAACACTTCTCTCACTTCTAACAATAATTTCACATTTCCGAAACAACTGCTTCACTTTTCAAAGAAACACATGTGCATTATCAAAAAGCATTTCATGTAATTCATACACTATCAAAGAACGTGAATATCGTTCAAAGAAAAGCTTCTACAGAGAAAAGGAACACTGCTCTCACTTCTAACAATACTTTGACATATCTCAAAACAATGTCTTGTTATTTCAGAGAAACACGTGTGTTTCTTACAAAAGCATTTCATGGAATTCATACACTTTACAAAGAACATGATTATCTTTCAAACAAAAGTTTCTACAGTGAAAAGTAATACTGTTCTCAATTTTAAAAATACTTTGACATATCTCAAACTATGGCTTCTGTTTTTAGAGAACAAATGTGTGTTTCTCACAAAAGCATTTCTGGGAATTTATACACTTTCAATAGAATGTGATTATCTTTCAAAGTACAGCTTCTAAGGAGAAACGGAACACTGCTGTCACTTCTAAGAATACTTTTAGATTTATGAAACAACTGCCCCTCTTTTCAAAGAAACACATGTGCATTTCTCACAAAAGCATTTCACGGAATTTATACACTTTCAAAAGAATGTGATTATCTTTCAAAGTATGGCTTCTACAGAGATAGGAATACTGTTCACACATCTAACAGTACTTTGCATATAACAAACAACAGCTTCTTTTTTCAGAGAAACACATGTGCGTTTCTCCCAAAAGAATTACATGGAATTCATACACTTTAAAACAAACGTGATTATCTTTCAAAGTAAAGCTTCTACAGTGAAAAGAAACACTATTTTCACTTCTATCAATACTGTGACATACTGCAAACAATGGCTTCTCTTTTCAAAGGAATAAATGTGCGTTCTCACAAAATCATTTCATGAAATTCATACACTTTTCAAAGAATGTATTATCTTTCAAATAAAGGTTCTTCAGTGAAAAGGAATACTCAATTCAAATAATACTATGACATATCTTAAACTATGGTTTCTCTTTTCAAATAAACACATGTGTATTTCTCATAAAAGCATTTCATGAAATTCATATATTTTCCATGGCATGTGAATATCTTTCAAAGTAAAGCTTCTACGGAGGAAAGGAACACTGCTCGCACTTCTAACAGTACTTTGACATAACACAAGTAACGGTGTCTTTTTTCAGAAAAACACATATATGTTTCCTTCAAAAGAACTTCATGAAATTCATATATTTTTCATAGCACGTGATTATCTTTTAATGTAAAGCTTCTACGGAGGAAAGGAACACTGCTCGCACTTCTAACAGTACTTTGACATAACACAAGTAACGGTTTCTTTTTTCAGAAAAACACATATATGTTTCCTTCAAAAGAACTTCATGAAATTCATATATTTTCCATAGAACATAATTATCTTTCAAAGTACAGCTTCTATAGAAAAGGGGAACACTGCTTTCACTTGTAACAATACTTGGAAATATCGCAATCAATGGCTTCTCCTTTGTTAGAAACACATGTGACTTTCTAGGAAAAGCATTTCATGGAATTCATACACTTTTCATAGAACATGTTTGTCTTTCAAATTAAAGCTTCTACAAGGAAAAGTATAACTCTATTCAATTATAACAATACTTTGACATATTGCAAACAACAGCTTCCCTTTTCAAAGAAACATATGTGCGTTTCTCACAAAAGCATTTCATGAAATTTATACATTCTCAAAGAACGTGCTTATCTTTCAAAGTAAAACATCTACAGAGAAAAGGATAGTTCTCTTGCTTCTAACAATACTTTTACATTTCCGAAACAACTGCTTCACTTTTCAAAGAAACACATGTGCGATCTCAAAAAAGCATTTCGTGAAATTCATTCACTATCCAAAGAACGTGATTATCTTTCAAACTAAAGGTTCTTCAGTGAAAAGGAATAATATTCTCAATTCTAACAATACTTTGACATATCTCAAACAACACATGTGTGTTTCTAACAAAAGAATTTCATGAAATTCATTCACATTCGAAAATACGTGATTATCTTTCAAAATAAAGCTTCACAAGACAAAAAAAACACTGCTCTCACTTGTAAGAATACTTTGACATATTTCAAACTAAGGCTTCACTTTTCAGAGAAAATCATGTGCGTTTCTCTAAAAAGTATTTCTTTAAATTCATACACATTCCAAATATCGAGATTATCTTTCAAAGTATAGCTTCTACAGAGAAAAGGAACAATGCTCTCCCTTCTTTTTTTTTTACTGAATAATTTAATTTTTTATTAAAGGAGATTGTATGACCTCTAGTATAGTCAGAAAATTGAATTTTAGAAAAAATCATTTCATTGTTCTTATTATTTTAAAATATGGAAACTGTATTCTTTTTTTATTGAGGAAAAAATTTCCACCTCATCTCATCTTCCCATTCCCCCCTCCCCCCACTCCTCTCCCCCTCTCCCCACTCTTCTCCCCCTCCCCCCACTTCTCTCCCCCTCCCTCTGCAGTCTGAAGAGCAGTCAGTGTTCCCTGCCCTGTGGAAAGTCCAAAGTCCTTGCCCCTCCATCCTGGTCTAGGATGGTGAACATCCAAACTGGTTAGGCACCCTCAAAGCCAGACCATTATGCAGGATCAAAACCCAGTGCCATTGACCCTGGCTTCTCAGCAGCCCTCATTGTCCACCATATTCAGAGAGTCTGGTTTTATCCTCTGTTTTTTCAGTCACAGTCCAGCTGGCCTTGGTGAGCTTGCAATAGATCAGCCCCACTGTCTCCGTGGGTGGGTGCACCCCTTGTGGTCCTGACTTCTTTGCTCATGTTCACCCTCCTTCTGTTCCTCTTTGGGACTTTGGGAGTTCAGTCCAGTGCTCCAGTGTGGGTCTCTGTCTCTAGCTCCATCCATCGCCCGATGAAGGTTCTATGGTGATATGCAAGATATTCGTCAGTATGGCTATAGGATAGGATTATTTCAGGTTCCCTATCCTCAACTGTCCCAGGAACTAACTGGGGACCTCGCCTTGGGCATCTGGAAGCACCTTTAGGTCCAAGTCTCTTGCCAACCCTAAGATGGCTCCCTTAATTAAGATATGTGCTTCCCTGCTCCCCTATCCAAACATTCTATATCCCAGTCATCCCATTTCCCCAAGTTCTCCCCAACCTACCCTTCTCACTTTTCTCTCCCCATCTCCACTTACCCCCTCCCATCCCACCCCCAAGATACCGATTTTTTGCCTGGCAATCTTGTCTACTTACCATACCCAGGAGCATAGCTCTATGTTTTTCTTTGGGTTCACCTTCTTATCTAGCTTCTTTAGGTTAAAAAATTATAGACTCACTGACCTTTATTTATGGCTAGAACCCAATTATGAGTGAGTACATCTCTTGTTCATCTTTTTGTGTCTGGGTTACCTCACTCAGGATAGTATTTTCGATTTCCGTCCATATCCATGCAAAATTCGAGAAGTCATTGTTTTTTACTGCTGAGTAGTACTCTAATGTGTATATATTCCACACTTTCTTCATCCATTCTTCGATTGAAGGACATCTAGGTTGTTTCCACGTTCTGGCTATTACAAACAATGCTGCTATGAACATAGTTGAACAAATGCCCCTGTCATATGATCAGACATCTCTTGGGTATATTCCCAAGAGTGGCATTGCTGGGTCCAGGGGTAGGTTGTTCCTGAATTTCCTGAGAAACCGAAACACTGCTTTCCAAAGTGGTTGCACAAGTTTGCATTCCCACCAGCAATGGATGAGGGTACCCCTTCCTCCACAACCTCTCCAGCAGAGGCTATCATTGGTGTTTTTGATTTTAGCCAATCTGACAGGTGTAAGATGATATCTCAAAGTTGTTTTGATTTGCATTTCCCTGATCGCTAAGGAGGTTGAGCAGGACCTTAAGTGTCTTTTGGCCATTTGAACTTCTTCTGTAGAGAATTCTCTGTTCAGATCAGTGCCCCATTTTTTAATTGGGTTAATTAGCATTTTAAAGTCTAGTTTCTTGAGTTCTTTATATATTTTGGAGATCAGACCTTTGTCTGTTGTGGGGTTGGTGAAGATCTTCTCCCAGTCAGTGGGTTGCCTTTTTGAATTAGTGACAGTGTCCTTTGCTTTACAGAAGCTTCTCAGTTTCAGTAGGTCCCATTTATTCAATGTTGCCCTTAATGTCTGTGCTGATGGGGTTATACCTAGGAAGCGATCGCCTGTGCCCATCTTTTGTAGGGTACTTCCCACTTTCTCTTCTATCAGGTTAAGTGTGTTCAGATTGATATTGAGGACTTGATCCATTTGGACTTGAGTTTTGTGCATGGTGATAGATATGAGTCAATTTTCATTCTTCTACAGGTTGACATCCAGTTGTGCCAGCACCATTTGTTGAAGATGCTTTCTTTCTTCCATTGTATACTTTTAGCTCCTTTATCGAAAATGAGGTGTTCATAGGTTTGTGGGTTAAAGTCTGGGTCTTCTATATGATTCCATTGGTCGACTTGTCTGTTTTTATGCCAATAGCACACTGTTTTCATTACTGTGGCTCTGTACTAGAGTTTGAAATCAGGGATGGTAATGCCTCCAGTAGTTCCTTTATTATATAAGACTGTTTTGGCTATCCTGGGTTTTTTGTTTTTCCATATAAAGTTGATTATTGTCCTCCCAAGATCTGTGAAGAGTTTTGATGGGACCTTGATGGGGATTGCATTGAATCTATAAATTGCCTTTGGTAGAATTGCCATTTTTACTATGTTGATCCTCCCAATCCAAGAGCAAGGGAAATCCTTCCACTTTCTGGTATCCTCTTCAATTTTTTTCTTCAATTCCTTAAAGTTCTTGCCAAATAGATCTTTCACTTCCTTGGTTAGAGTTACCCCAAGATATTTTATGTTATTTGTGGCTATTGTGAAAGGTGATGCTTCTCTGATTTCCCTCTCTGCTTCCATATCCTTTGTGTATAGGAGGGCGACTAATTTTTTGGAGTTGATCTTGTATCCTGCCACCTTACTAAAGGTGTTTATCAGCTTTAGAAGTTCTTTGGTGGAGTTTTTGGGGTCACTTATGTACACTATCATATCATCTGCAAATAATGAAAGTTTAACCTCTTCCTTCCCAATTCAAATCCCCTTAATCCCCTTATGTTGTCTTATTGCTATTGCTAAAACTTCAAGCACTATATTGAAGAGGTATGGAGAGAGTGGACAGCCTTGCCATGTTCCTGATTTTAGTGGGATGGCTTTGAGTTTCTCTCGGTTTAGTTTGATGTTAGCTGTCGGTTTGCTGTAAATAGCTTTTATTATAGTTAGGTATGACCCTTGTAGCCCTAATCTCTCCAAGACTTTTATCATGAAGGGATGTTGAATTTTGTCAAAAGCTTTTTCAGCATCTAATGAAATGATCATATGGTTTTTTTCTTTCAGTTTATTTATATGGTGCATTTCATTGATAGATTTTCGTATGTTGAACCACCCCTGCATCTCTGGGATGAAGCCTACATGATCATAATGAATAATTTTTCTAATGTGTTCTTGGATACGGTTTTCCAGTATTTTGTTGAGGATTTTTGCGTCGATGTTCATAAGTGAGATTGGCCTGTAATTCTCTTTCTTGGTTGAGTCTTTGTGTGGTTTTGGTATCAGAGTCACTGTAGCTTCATAAAAGGAATTTGGCAATGACTCTTCTGTTTCTATATTGTGAAATACCTTAAGGAGTATAGGTATTAGTTATTCTTGGAAGTTCTGGTAGAATTCTGCATTGAATCCATCTGGTTCTGGGCTTTTTTTGGTAGGGAGGTTTTTGATAACAGCTTCTAATTCTTCGTGACTAACAGGTCTATTTAGATTTTCACCTGGTCCTGGTTAACTTTGGTAAATGGTATTTATCTAAAAACGTGTCCATTTCTATTACATTTTCCAGTTTTGTGGCATACAGGCATTTGTAGTAAGATCTAATGATTCTTTGAATTTCCTCTGTGTCTGTGAATATGTCCCCCTTTTCATTTCTGATCTTATTAATTTGCATATTCACTCTCTGCTGTTTGATTAGTTTGGATAGGGGTTTATCAATCTTTTTGATTTTCTCCAGGAACCAGCTTTTTGTTTCATTGATTCTTTGGATTGTTTTCTGTGTTTATATTTTGTTTATTTCAGCCCTCAGTTTGATTATTTCCAGTCTTCTACTCCTCCTAGGTGAGTCTGCTTCTTTTTTTTTCTAGAGCTTTCAGGTGGGCTGTTAAGTCTCCAATGTGTGCTTTCTCTGTTTTCTTTAAGTGTGCACTTAGTGCTATGAACTTTCCTCTCAGAACTGCTTTCATAGTGTCCCATAAGTTTGAGTAGGTTGTTTCTCTATTTTCATTGAATTCAAGGAAGACTTTGATTTCTTTCTTTATTTCTTCCTTGATCCAGGTGTGGTTAAGTGGTTGACTGTTCAATTTCCATGAGATTGTAGGCGTTCTGGGGGTAGCATTGTTGTTGAATTCTAACTTCAATCCATGGTGATCTGATAAGACGCAGGAGGTTACGAATATTTTTTTGTAACTGTGCAAGTTTGCTTTGTTACCGAGTATGTGGTCAATTTTCGAGAAGGTTCCATGAGCTGCAGAGAAGAAGGTATATTCTTTCCTATTTGGGTGGAATGTTCTATAGATGTCTGTTAAGTCCATTTGATTCATTACCTCCATTAATTCTCTTATTTCTCTGTTCAGTTTCTGTCTGATTGATCTGTCCATTAGTGATAGAGGAGTGTTGAAGTCTCCTACTATTAGTGTGTGCCGTTTGATGGCTGCCTTGAGTTTTAGTAATGTTTCTTTTATGTACGTGGGTGCTTTTATATTAGGGGCATAGATATTCAGGATTGAGACTTCATCCTGATGAATTGTTCCCGTTATGAGTATAAAATGTCCCTCTCTATATTTTGATTGATTTAAGTTTGAAGTTTACTTTGTTAGAAATTAGTACAGCCACACCTGCTTGTTTCTTAGGTCCATTTGCTTGATAAGCCTTTTCCCAGCCCTTTACTCTGAGTAGGTGCCTGTCTTTTTGGTTGAGGTGTGTTTCTTGTAAACAGCAGAATGTTGGATCCTGATTTTGTATCCAATTTTTTAGCCTGTGCCTTTTTATAGGTGAGTTGAGTCCATTGACATTAAGTGAAATTAATGACCAGTGGTTGTTAACTCCGGTCACTTTTTTAGTCATAGAGTTTGTGTGTTTCCCTTCTTTGAGTTGTGCTGGTGAAGGGTCTCTAGATGTTTGAGCTATTGTGGTCATTGTTGGACTCCTTGGTTTGCATTTTTCCTTCTATTATTTTCTGTAAGACTGGATTTGTGGCTACGTATTGTTTAAATTTTTTTTTTATCCTGGAAAATTTTGCTTTCTCCATTTATAGGGAACGAAAGCTTGGCAGGGTATAGCAGTCTGGGCTTGCATCCATGGTCTCTTAGTTTTTGAAGTACATCTATCCAGGACCTTCTGGCTTTCATGGTTTCCATAGAGAAGTCATTTGTATGTCTGATAGGTTTACCTTTATAAGTAACTTGACCCTTTTCTTTTGCAGCTCTTAATATTCTTTCTTTATTCTGTATGTTTTGTGTTTTGATTATTTAATGGCGAGGAGATGTTTTTTTTGTTCCAGTCTATTTGGTGTTCTGTATGCTTCTTGAACCTTCAAAGGAATATCTTTCTTTAGGTTGGGAAAGTTTTCTTCTGTAATTTTGTTAAATATATTTCGAAAGCATTTCTTGAAATTTATACACTTTACAAGGAACATGATTATCTTTCAAATTATGGCTTCTACAGAGAAAAGCAGAACTGTTTTCACATCTAACTATACTTTGACATATACTAAACAATATCTTCTCTTTTCAGAAAAAAACATGTGCATATCTCACAAAATCATTTCATGAAATTCATACACTTTACAAAGAATGTGATTATCACTCAAAGTAAAGCTTCTACAGAGAAAGGGAACACTGCTCTCACTTCTAAGAATACTTTAACATACTGAAAACAATGGCGTCTTATTTAGGAGAAAGACATGTGAGTTTCTCACAAAAGCATTCCATGAAATTCAAACACTTAAAAAGAACGTGATTATCTTTCAAAATAAAACATCTACAGAGAATAGAACATTTCTTTCACCTCTCACAATACTTTGACATTTCTGAACAACTGTCTCTCTATTCAGAGAAATACCTGTGTGTTTCTCAAAAAAAGCATATCATGAAATGCATACACTTTCCAAAGAACATGATTATCTTTCAAAGTAAAGCTTCTACAAAAAAAAAAAAAGAGGACTTCTCTCACTTCTACCAAAACTTTACATTTCTGAAACAACTGTTTCACTTTTCACAGAAACACATGTGCATTTCTCACAAAAGTTTTTCATGACATTCATACATTTTCTAAAGAACGTGATTTTCTTTCAAAAAAAAGCTTCTACAGAGAAAAGGAACACTGCTCTAACTTCTAAGAATACTTTGACATTTTGCAAACAATGGCTTCTTATTTCAGAGAAAGATATGTGCATTTCTCACAAAAGCATTTCATGAAATTCATACACTTTCCAAAGAACGTGATTATCTTTCAAAGTAAAGGTTCTTCTGTGAAAAGGAATACTGTCCTCAATTCTAACAATACTTTGACATATCTCAAACTATGGCTTCTCTTTTCAAAGAAACTCATGTGTGTTTCTCACAAAAGCATTTCATGAAATTCATACATTTTTAAAAGAATGTGTTTATCTTTCAAAGTAAAGCTTCTACAGAGAAAAGAACACTTCTCTCACTTCTAACAATACTTTTACATTTCCAAAACAACTGCTTCACTTTTCAAAGAAACAATGTGCATTATCAAAAAGCATTTCATAAAATTCAAACACTATCCAAAGAACATGATTATCTTCTAAGTAAAGGTTCTTCAGTGAAAAGGAATACTGTACTCAATTCTAACAACACATTTATCTCTCAAACTATGGCTTCTCTTTTAAAATAAAAACATGTGCGTTTCTCACAAAAGGATTTAATGACATTCATACACTTTCCAAAGAACATGTTCATCTTTCAAAGCAAAGGTTCTTCAGTGAAAAGGAATACTATTCTCTATTCTAAAAATACATTGACATATCTCAAACTATGGCTTCTCTTTTTAAATAAAGACACGTGCGTTTCTCACGAAAGCATTTCATGAAATCCATACACTTTACAAAGAATGTGATTATCTTTCAAAGTATAGCTTCAAGAGAGAAAAGGAACATGATTCTCACTTCTAACAATACTTTATATTTCAGAAACAACTGTGTCTCTTTTCAGAGAAACACATGTGCGTTTCTCACAAAAGCATTTCATAAAATTTATACATTTTCAAAAGAATGTGATTATCTTTCAAAGTAAAGCTTCTAAGGAGAAAAGAAATCTTCTCTCTCTATAACAATACTTTTACATTTCTGAAACAACTGCTTCACTTTTCAAAGGAACACACGAGCCTTCTCACAAAAGCATATCCTGAAATTCATACATATTCAAAGGACTTGATTACATTTTAAAATAAAGTTTCACCAGAGAAAAGGAACACTGCTCTCACTTCTCACAATACTTTGACTTATCTAAAACAACTGCTTTTCTTTTCAGAGGAAAACATGTTTGTTTCTCACAAAAGCATTTCATGAAATTCATACACTTTCAAAAGAACGTGAGTATCTTTCAAAATACAGCTTCTACAGAGAAAAGGAACACTGCTCTCACTTCTAACAATACTTTGACATATCTCAAACAATGGCTTCTCTTTGAAGAGAAACATATGTGTGTTTCTCACAAAAACATTTTATGGAATTCATACACTTTACAAAGAATGTGATTATTTTTCAATGTGAATATTCTACAGATAAAGAACACTTGTCTCACTTCTGACAATACTTTTACATTCCTGAAACAAGTGCTTCACTTTTCAAAGGAATACAGGTGCATTCTCACATAAGAGTTTCGTGAAATTATTACACTTTCCAAAGAACATATTATCTTTCAAAGTAAAGGTTCTTGAAATCAGGGATGGTAATGCCTCCAGAAGTTCCTTTATTATATAAGACTGTTTTGGCTATCCTGGGTATTTGTTTTTCCATATAAAGTTGATTATTGTCCTCTCAAGATCTGTGAAGAATTTTGATGGGACCTTGATGGGGATTGCATTGAATCTATAAATTGCATTTGGTAGAATTGCCGTTTTTACTATGTTGATCCTCCCAATACAAGAGCAAGGGAGATCCATCCACTTTCTGGTATCCTCTTCAATTTCTTTCTGCAATTCCTTAAAGTTCTTGTCAAATAGATCTTTCACTTCCTTGGTTAGAGTTACCCCAAGATATTTTATGTTATTTGTGGCTATCATGAAAGGTGATGCTTCTCTGATTTCCCTCTCTGCTTCCATATCCTTTGTATATAGGAGGGCAACTGAATTTTTGGAATTGATCTTGTATCCTGCCACATTACTAAAGGTGTTTATCAGCTTAAGGAGTTCTTTGGTGGAGAGTTTGGGGTCACTTATGTACACTATCATATCATCTGCAAATAATGAAAGTTTAACCTCTTCCTTCCCAATTCGAATCCCCTTAATCCCCTTATGTTGTCTTATTGCTATTGCTAAAACTTCAAGCACTATATTGAAGAGAGCCACTGTAATGAAAACAGTGTGGTATTGGCATAAAAACAGACAAGTCGACCTATGGAATCGTATTGAAGACCCAGATTTTAACCCACAAACCTATGAACACCTCATTTTCGATAAAGGAGCTAAAAGTATACAATGGAAGAAAGAAAGCAACTTCAACAAATGGTGCTGGCACAACTGGATGTCAACCTGTAGAAGAATGAAAATTGACCCATATCTATCACCATGCACAAAACTCAAGTCCAAATGGATCAAAGACCTCAATATCAGTCTGAACACACTGAACCTGATAGAAGAGAAAGTTGGAAGTACCCTACAACAGATGGGCACAGGCGATTGCTTCCTAGGTATAACCCCATCAGCACAGACATTAAGGGCAACATTGAATAAATGGGACCTACTAAAACTGAGAAGCTTCTGTAAAGCAAAGGACACTGTCACTAAGACACAAAGGCAACCCACTGACTGGGAGAAGATCTTAACCAACCCCACAACAGACAAAGGTCTGATCTCCAAAATATATAAAGAACTCAAGAAACTAGACTTTAAAATGCTAATTAACCCAATTAAAAAATGGGGCACTGATCTGAACAGAGAATTCTCTACAGAAGAAGTTCAAATGGCCAAAAGACACTTAAGGTCCTGCTCAACCTCCTTAGCGATCAGGGAAATGCAAATCAAAACAACTTTGAGATATCATCTTACACCTGTCAGATTGGCTAAAATCAAAAACACCAATGATAGCCTCTGCTGGAGAGGTTGTGGAGGAAGGGGTACCCTCATCCATTGCTGGTGGGAATGCAAACTTGTGCAACCACTTTGGAAAGCAGTGTTTCGGTTTCTCAGGAAATTCGGGAACAACCTACCCCTGGACCCAGCAATGCCACTCTTGGGAATATACCCAAGAGATGTCTGATCATATGACAAGGGCATTTGTTCAACTATGTTCATAGCAGCATTGTTTGTAATAGCCAGAACCTGGAAACAACCTAGATGGCCGTCAATGGAAGAATGGATGAAGAAAGTCTGGAATATATACACATTAGAGTACTACTCAGCGGTAAAAAAACAATGACTTCTCGAATTTTGCATGGATATGGATGGAAATCGAAAATACTATCCTGAGTGAGGTAACCCAGACCCAAAAAGATGAACAAGGGATGTACTCACTCATAATTGGGTTCTAGCCATAAATAAAGGTCAGTGAGTCTATAATTTGTTTACCTAAAGAAGCTAGATAAGAAGGTGAACCCAAAGAAAAACATAGAGCTATCCTCCTGGGTATGGGAAGTAGATTCTTGGGCAAAAAATCGGTATCTTGGGGGTGGGGTGAGAGGGGGTAAGGGGAGATGGGGAGAGAAAAGTGAGAAGGGTAGGTTGGGGAGGACTTGGGGAAATGGGATGATTGGGTTAAAGGAAGTTTGGATAGGGGAGCAGGGAAGCACATATCTTAATTAAGGGAGCCATCATAGGGTTGGCAAGAGACTTGGACCTAAAGGTGCTTCCAGATGCCCAAGATGAGGTCCCCAGTTAGTTCCTGGGGCAGTTGAGGATAGGGAACCTGAAATGATCCTATCCTATAGCCATACTGACGAATATCTTGCATATCACCATAGAACCTTCATCGGGCGATGGATGGAGATAGAGACAGAGACCCAAACAGGAGCACTGGACTGAACTCCCAAAGTCCCAATGAGGAACAGAAGGAGGGTGAACATGAGCAAAGAAGTCAGGACCACAAGGGGTACACCTACCCACGGAGACAGTGGGTCTGATCTATTGCGAGCTCACCAAGGCCAGCTGGACTGTGACTGAAAAAGCAGCGGATAAAACCGGACTCTCTGATTATTGCGGACAATGAGGGCTGCTGAGAAGCCAGGGTCAATAGCACTGGGTTTTGATCATGCATAATGGTCTGGCTTTGAGGGTGCCTAACCAGTTTGGATGTTCACCATCCTAGACCAGGATGGAGGGGCAAGGACTTTGGACTTTCCACAGGGCAGGGAACCCTGGCTGCTCTTCAGACTGCAGAGGGAGGGGGAGAGGAGTGGGGGGAGGGGGAGACGAGTGGGAGGAGGGGGAAGAGTGGGGGGAGTCTGGGAGGAGTGGGAGGATGGGAGGAGTGGGAATTTTTTTTTCAATAAACAAAACTATAATTAAAAAAACAAAAAAAACAAAGGAAAGGTTCTTCAGTGAAAAGCAATACAATTCTCAATTAGAACAATACTTTGAGATATCTCAAGCTATGGCTTCTCTTTTCAAAAAAACCATGTGTGTTTCTCACAAAAGTATTTCATTAAATTCATGTGCTTTGCAAAGAACATGATTATCTTACAAATAAAGCTTCTACTCAGAAAAGGAACACTGCTGGCACTTCTAACTGTACTTTGACATACCTCAAACAATGGCTTCTCTTTTCAGAGAAACCAATGTGTGTTTCTCACAAAAGAATTTCATGAAAATCATATACTTTCCTTAGAACTTGGTTATCTTTCATAGTACAGCTTCTACAGAGAAAAAGAACACTTCTTTCACTTCTAACAATACTTCGAAATATCTCAAACAATGGCTTCTCTTTTCAGAGAAACACATGTGTGTTTCTTACAAAAGCATTTCATGGAATTCGTACACTTTACAAAGAACGGGATTAACTTTCAAAGTAAAGCTTCTGAGGTGCAAAGGAACACTCCTTTCCCTTCTAACAATACTTTGACATATTGCAAATGACTGCTTCTCTTATCAAAGAAACACATGTGCATTTCTCACAAAAGTTTTGCTTAAATTTATATACTTTTCAAAGAATGGGATTATCGTTCAATGTACAGCTTCTACAGAGACAAGGAACACAGCCCGCACTTATATCAGTCCTTTGACATATCTCAAACACTGGCATCTCTTTACAGATAAAAACATGTGTATTTCTCACAAAAGCATTTCAAAATTCATACACATTCCAAAGAACGAGATTATCTTTCAAAGAAAAGTTTCTACAGAGAAAAGAAACACTGCTCTCACTTCTAACAAAACTTTGAAATATCTCAAACAACGGCTTCTCTTTTCAGAGAAACAAATGTGTGTTTCTCACAAAAGCATTTAATGGAATTTATACACTTTAAAAAGAATGGGATTATCTTTCAAAGTAAAGCTTCTTCCAAGAAAAGACACTTCTGCGACTTCTAACAATAATTTTACATTCCTGAAGCAACTGCTTCACTTTTCAAAGGAATAAGATGCGTTCTCACAAAAGTGTTTCAAGAAATTCATACACTTTCCAAAGAATGTATTATCTTTCAAACTGAAGGTTCTTCAGTGCAAAGGAATACTGTTCTCAATTCGACAATACTTTGAGATATCTCAAACAATGGCTTCTCATTTCAGAGGAAAAACATGTGCCTTTCTGACAAAAGTATTTCATGAAAGTCATATATGTTCCAAAGAACGTGATTATCTTACAAAGTAAAGTTTCTACAGAGAAAAGGAACACTGCTCGCACTTCTAAACACACTTTGAAATATCTAAAACTTCACCTTGTCATTTCAGAGAAACACATGTGTGTTTCTCAAAAAAGCATTTCATGGAATTAATAGACTTTCCAAAGAACGTGATTATCTTTCAAATTAGAGTTTCTACCATGAAAAGGAAAATTCTTCTCATTTCTAACAATACTTTGACATATCGCAAACATTGACTTCTCTTTTCAAAGAAACACATGTGTGTTTCTCACAAAAGCATTTAATGAAATTTGTACATTTTGAAAGAACGTGCTTATCTTTCAAAGTAAAGCTTCTACAATGAAAAGAACACTTCTCTCACTTCTAACCATACTTTTACATTTCTGAAACAACTGCTGCACTTTTCAAAGAAACACATGTGCATTATCAAAAAGCATTTCATGAAATTCATAAACATTCCAATGAATGTGATTATCTTTCCAAGTAAAGCTTTTACAGAGAAAAGGAACACTGCTCTCACTTCTAACAGTACTTTGACATATCCAAAAATATGGCTTGTCATTTAAGAGAAACACATGTGTGTTTCTCAAAAGTGTATTTCATAGAATTCAAACACTTTCCAAAGAACATGATTATCTTTCAAAGTAAAGATTCTACAGAGAAAAGGAACACTGCTCTCACTTCTAACAGTACATTGATATATCTAAAACAATGGCGTCTCTTTTCAAATAAACACATGTTCTTTTCTCATAAAAGCATTTCATGAAATTAATACATTTTCCAAAGAATGTGATTATCTTTCAAATTAAAGCTTCTACAATGAATAGGAACACTCTTGTCAATTCTAACAATACTTTGACATGTTGCAAACAATGGCTTCTCTTTTCATAAAAACACATATGCGTTTCTCACAAAAGCATTTCATGAAATTCATATACTTTCCATAAAACATAGTAATCTTTCAAAGTACAGCTTCTACAGAGAAAAGGAACACTGCTTTCACTTCTAACAATACTTTGAAATATCTCAAACAATGGCTTCTCTTTTCAAAAAATCACATGTGCGTTTCTCACAAAAGCATTTCATGAAATTCATATACTTTCCAAAGAACGTGATTATCTTTCAAAGTAAAGCTTCTACAGTGAAAAAAACACTATTCTCACTTCTAACAATACCTTGACATATTGCAAACAATGGCTTCTATTTAAAAAGAAACACATGTGTTTCTCATGAAAGCATTTCATGAAATTCATACACTTTCAAAGAACGTGATTATCATAAAAAGTAATGCTTCTTCAGATAAAAGGAACACTGATTTCACTTCTAACAATACTTTGAAATATCTAAAACTATAGCTTTTCATATCAGAGAAACACATGTATGTTTCTCACAAAAGCATTTCATGGTATTCATATACTTTTCAAAGAATGGGATTATCTTTCAAATTAAAGCTTCTACAATGAATAAGAAAACTCTTCTCAATTCTAACTATACTTTGACATATTTCAAACAATGGCTTCTCTTTTCAAAGAAAGACATGTGCGTTTCTCACAAAAGCATTTCATGAAATTCATGCACTTACAAAAGAACATGATTATCTTTGAAAGTAATTCTTCTACAAAGAAAAAGAACACTGCTATCACTTCTAACAAAACTTTGACATATGGCAAACGACTGCTTCTCTTTTCAGAAAAACACATTTCTAACTAAAACTTTCCTAAAATTCATACACTTAAAGGAAATGTGATTCTCTTTCAAAGTAAACTGTGTACAGAGAAAAGGAACACTGTTCTCACTTCTAACAATACTTTGACATATCCCCCAAAAAATAGAAGTAAAGCTTCAACAGAGAAAATATATACTGTTCTCACTTATTAAATACTTTGACATATCACAAATAATGGCTTCTATTTTCCGAGAAACCGATATGCATTTATCACAAAAGCATTTCATGAAATTCATTCAATTTCCATACAATGTGATTATCTTTCAAAGTAAAGCTTCTACAGAGAAAAGGAATAATGCTCTTACTTATTGAAATACTTTGAAATATCCAAAAAACAGGTTCCCTTTTCAGAGAAACACATGTGCATTTCTCACGAGAGCATTTCATGAAATTCATACACTTTACAAAGAACGTGATTATCCTTCAAAGTAAAGTTTCTACAGAGCAAAGGAACACTGCTCTCAATTCTACCAATACTTTGACATATTGCAAACAAAGGCTTCTCTTTTTACCAAAAGTCATGTGTGTTTCTCAAAAAGCATTTCATGAAATTAAAACACTTTAGAAAGAATGTGATTACCATACAAAGTAAAGCTTCTACATAGGAAAGGAACACTGCTCTCACTTCTAACAATAATTTGACAAATCACAAACAACTGATTCTCTATTCAGAAAAACACTTTTACATTTCAAACTACCTTTGGTAATTTTCATACGTTTAAAAGAAATGTGATGCTCTTTCAAAGTAAAGAAATACTGCCTTCAATTCTAACAATACTTTGACATATCCCAAACAATGGCTTCTTTTTCAGAGAAACATATGTGGGTTTCTCAAAAAGCATTTCATGAAATTCATACACTCTCAAAAGAACGTAAATATCTTTCAAAGAAGATCTTCTACAGTGAGAAGCAACATTGCTCTCACTTTTAACAATACTTTGGCATATACCAAACAACTGCTTCTCTTTTCAGAAAAACACTTTTACATTTCTAACTAAAATTTTTGTAAAATTCATACGCTTAAAAGAAATGGGATTCGCTTTCAAAGTAAAGAGTGTACAAAGAAAAGGAACACTGCTCTCAATTCTAACAATACTTTGACATATCCCAAACAAAGGCATCTTTTTTTGGAGAAACTCATGTGCGTTTCTCAAAAAGCATTTCATGAAATTTATACACTCTCAAAAGAATGTGATTATCTTTCAAAGTAAAGCTTCTACAGTGAAAATTAACACCGTTCTCACTTCTAACAATATTTTGACATATCCCAAACAAGGGCTACACATTTCAGAGAAACACATGTGCATTTCTCACAAAAACATTTCCTAAATTAGTACCCTTTGGAATGAACGTGATCATCTTTCAATTAAAGCTTCTACAGAGAAAAGGAGCACTGCTCTCACTTCTAACAATACTTTGACATATCCCTAACAATGCCTTCTCTTTTAAAAAAAACACATTTCAAACTAAAACATTCGTAAAATTCATACACTTAAATGTGATTATCTTTCAAAGAAAAGTGTGTACAGAGAAAAGGAACACTGTTCTCACTTCTAACAATACTTTAACATATCTTGAACAATGGCTTAACTTTTCAGAGAAACACATATGTGTTTCTCATAATAGCATTTCATGAACTTCATATACTTTCATTAGAAAGTGATTATAATTCAAAGAAAATGTTCTTCAGTGAAAACAAATAATGCTCTCAATTCTAACAATACTTTGACATATCTCAAACAATGGCTTCTCCTTTCACAGAAACAAATATATGTTTCTCACAAAAACATTTCATAAAATTCGTATACATGCCATAGAATGTGATTATCTTTCAAAGTACAGCTCCCACAGAGAAAAGGAACACTGCTTTCACTTCTAACAATACACTGAAATATCTCTAACAATGGCTTCTCTTTTCAGAGAAAGAAATGTGTGTTTCTCACAAAAGCATTTATTGGAATTAATACACGTAAAAAGGAACATGATTATCTTTCAAAGAAAAGCCTCTACAGTGAAAAGAAACACTATTTTACATCTAACAATACTTTGGCATATCTGAAACAATGGTTTCTCTTTTCTTGAAACACATGTGTGTTTCTCTCAAAAGCATTTCATGAAATTCATACACTTTTAAAAGAATGTGATTATCTTTCAAAATACAGCTTGTACAGAGAAAAGGAATCTCTCTCTTATAACAATACTTTTACATTTCTGAAACAAATATTTCACTTTTCAAAGGAACACATGTGCCTTCTCACAAAAGCATATCCTGAAATTAAAACACATTCAAAGATGTGATTACCTTTCAAAATAAAGATTCACCAGAGAAAAGGAACACTGCTCTCACTTCTATCAATACTTTACTTTTCTCAAACAACTGCTTCTCTTTTCAGAGAAAAACATGTGTGTTTCTCAGCAAAGCATTTCAAGAAATTCATATACTTTCAAAAGAACGTGAGTATCTTTCAAAGTAAACGTTCTTCCATGAAAAGATATATGGTTCTCAATTCTAACAATACATTGACAAATCTCAAACTATGGCTTCTCTTTTCAAATAAACACAAGTGCATTTCTCACAAAAGTATTTCATGAAATTCATACACTTTCCAAAGAACATGTTCAACTTTCAAATGAAAGCTTCTTCCGTGAAAAGGAATACTGTTCTCTATTCTAAAAATACATTGACATATCTAAAACTACGGCTTCTCTTTTCAAATAAACACATGTGCGTTTCTCACAAAAGCATTTCATGAAATTCATAAACTTTCAAAAGAACATGATTATATTTCAAAGTAATGCTTCTACAGAGAAAAGAGCACTTCTCTCACTTCTAACAATACTTTTACATTCCTGAAACAACTGCTTCAGTTTTTAAAGAAATACATGTACATTCTCACAAAAGCATTTCAGGAAATTTATACACTCTTTAAAGAACATATTATCTTTCAAAGTAAAGGTTCTTCAGTGAAAAGGAATACTGATCTCAATTCTAACAATACTTGAAAATATCTCAAACTATGGCATCTCTTTTCAAAGAAACAAATATGCGTTTCTCACAAAACCATTTCATGAAATTCATACTCTTTCCAAAGAATGTGATTATCTTACAAAGTAAAGCTTCTACAGAGAATAGGAATACTGCTTGCACTTTTAACAGTACTTTGATATATCTCAAACAATGGATTCCCTTTTTAGAGAAAAACATATGTGTTTTTCAAAAAAGTATTTCATGAAATTCATATACTTTCCATAGAACGTGATTATCTTTCAAAGTACAGCTTCTACAGAGAAAAGGAACATTGCTTTCACTTCTAACAATACTTTGATATATCTCAAACAACATCTTCTTATTCCAGAGAAACAAATGTGTATTTCTCACAAAAAGAATTTAATGGAATTCATACACTTTAAAAAAAACGTGATTATCTTTCAAAGTAAAGCTTCTACAGTGAAAAGGTACACTATTCTCACTTCTAACAATACCTTGACATATTGCAAACAATGGCTTTTCTTTTCAAAGAAACACATGAGTGTTTCTCACAAAAGCATTTCATTAAATTCATACAATTTCAAAAGAACGTGAGTATCTTTCAAAGTAAAGGTTCTTCCATGAAAAGATATACTCTTCTCAATTTTAACAATACTTTGACATATCCCAAACAGCTGCTTCTTTTTTCAGAAAAACACGATTCTAACTAAAACTTTCATAAAATTCATACACTTAAAAGAAATATGATTCACTTTCAAGGTAAAGTGTGTACAGAGAAAAGGAACACTGTTCTCACTTCTAACAATACTTTGACATATCCCCCAAAAAATAGAAGTAAAGCTTCTACAGAGAAAAGAAACACTGCTCGCACTTATTGCAAAACTTTTACATATCCCAAACAATGGCTTCTCTTTTCAGAGAATCACATGTGCGTTTGTCACAACAGCATTTCATGAAATTCATGCAATTTCCATACAACGTGATTATCTTCCAAAGTAAAGCTTCTACAGAGAGATGAAATAATGTTCTCACTTATTGTAATACTTGGAAATATCCAAAAAACGGGTTCAATTTTCAGAGAAACACATGTGCATTTCTCAGAAAAGCACTTCATGAAATTCATACACTTTAGAAAGAACGTGATTATCCTTCAAAGTAAAGTTTCTACAGAGCAAAGGAACACTGCTCTCAATTCTACCAATACTTTGACATATCGCAAACAACAACTTCTCTTTTTACAGAAAATCATCTGTGTTTCTCACAAAAGCATTTCATGAAATTAAACACTTTAGAAAGAACGTGATTATCTTTCAAAGTAAAGCTTCTACATAGGAAAGGAACACTGTTCTCACTTCTAACAGTACTTTGACAAATCCCAAACAACTGCTTCTCTATTCAGAAAAACACTTTTACATTTCTAACTACCTTTTGTAATTTTCATACACTTAAAAGAAATGTGATTCTCTTTCAAAGTAAAGAGTATACAGAGAAAAGGAACACTGCCTTCAATTCTAACAATACTTTGACATATCCCAAACAATGACTTTTTTTTTCGGAGAAACACATGTGGGTTTCTCAAAAAGCATTTCATGAAATTCATACACTCTCAAAAGAACGTAATTGACTTTCAAAGTAAAGCTTCTACAGTGAAAAGGAACACCGTTCTCACTTCTAACAATATTTTCATATATCCCAAACAATGGCTACTCATTTCAGAGAAACATGTCTGTTTATCACTAAAGCATTTCAGAAAATTCATACAAAGAACATGATTATCTTTCAAAGCAAAGCTTCTACAGAGAAAAGAAACGCTGCTCTCACTTATTGCAAATCTTTTACATATTCCAAACAATGGCTTCTCTTTTCAGAGAATCACATGTGCGTTTGTCACAACAGCATTTCATGAAATTCATGCAATTTCCATATAACGTGATTATCTTTCAAAGTAAAGCTTCTACAGAGAGATGAAATAATGTTCTCACTTATTGAAATACTTTGAAATATACAACTCAGGTTCTGTTTTCGGAGTAACACATGTGAATTTCTCACAAAAGCACTTAATGAAATTCAAACACTTTACAAAGAACGTGATGATCCTTCAAAGTAAAGCTTCAACAGAAAAAAGGAAAACTGCTCTCATTTCTAACAATACTTTTACATATCCAAAAAAACTGCTTCCTTTTTCAGAGTAACAAAAGTGCATTACTCACAGAAGCATTTCATGAAATTCATACACTTTCAAAATCGTGATTATCTTTCAAAGTAAATCTTCTTCAGAGAAAAGGAAAACTGTTCTCACTTCTAACAATACTTTGACATATCCCAAACAATGAATCCTTTTTTGTGAGGAACACATTTGCATTTCTCACAAAAGCATTTCATGGAATTCATACACATTCCAAAGAACGTGTTTATCTTTCAAAGTAAATCTTCTACAGTGAAAAGCAACATTGCTCTCACTTCTAACAATACTTTGACATATCCCAAACAACTGCTTCTCTTTTCAGAAAAACACTTTTACATTTCTAATTAAACTTTTCGTAAAATTCATACACTTAAAAGAAATGTGATTCTCTTTCAAAGTAAAGAGTGTACAGAGAAAAGGAACACTGATCTCAATTCTAACAATACTTTGACATATCCCAAACAAAGGCATTATTTCGGAGAAATTCATGTGCGTTTCTCAAAAAGCATTTCATGAAATTCATACACTCTCAAAAGAATGTGATTATCTTTCAAAGTAAAGCTTCCACAGTGAATAGGAACACGGTTCTCACTTCTAACAATATTTTGACATTTCCCAAACAAGGGCTACACATTTCAGAGAAACACATGTGCATTTCTCAAAAAAACATATCATAAATTAATACCCTTTCGAATGAACATGATCATCTTTCAGTTAAAGCTTCTACAGAGAAAAGGAACACTGCTCTCACAGTTCTAACAATACTTTGACATAGCCCAAAGAACTGCTTCTCTTTTCAGAAAAACACGTTTCGAACTAAAACTTTCGTAAAATTCATACACTTAAATGTGATTATCTTTCAAAGAAAAGTGTGTACAGAGAAAAGGAACACTGTTCTCACTTCTAACAGTACTTTGACATATACCAAAAAATAGAAGTAAAGCTTCTACAGAGAAAAGATACACTGCTCTCACTTATTAAATACTTTGACATATCCCAAACAAACGCAACTCTTTTCATAGAAACACATTTGCATTTCTCACTAAATGTTTTGAGAATTCCTTACACCTTCAAAAGAACGTGATTATCTTTCTAATTAATTCTTATACAGTACTCACTTCGGACAATAATTTGACATATCCAGAACAACGGGTTCCCTTTCAGAGAAACACTTGTGCGTTTCTCACTAAACATTTCATGAAATTCATGAATTTATAAATGAATGTGATTATATTTCAAAGGAAATGTTCTACAGAAAAAAGGAACACCGTTCTGACTTCTAACAATATTTTCATATATCCCAAACAATGGCTACTCTTTTCAGAGAAACATGTCTGTTTATCACTAAAGCATTTCAGGAAATTCATACAAAGAACAGGATTATCTTTCAAAGCAAAGCTTCTACAGAGAAAAGGAACACTGCTCTCACTTATTGCAAAACTTTTACATATCCCAGACAATGGCATCTCTTTTCAGAGAATCACATGTGCGTTTGTCACAACAGCATTTCATGAAATTCATGCAATTTCCATACAACCTGATTATCTTTCAAAGTAAAGCTTCTACAGAGAGGAAATAATGTTCTCACTTATTGAAATACTTTGAAATATCCAAAAAACGGGTTCTCTTTTCAGAGAAACACATGTGCATTTCTCAGAAAAGCACTTCATGAAATTCATACACTTTACAAAGAACGTGATTATCCTTAAAAGTAAAGATTCTACAGAAAAAAGGAAAACTGCTCTCATTTCTAACAATACTTTTACATATCCCAAACAACAGCTTCCTTTTTCAGAGTAACAAATGTGCATTTCTCACAGAAGCATTTCATGAAATTCATTCACTATCAAAAATCGTGATTATCTTTCAATGTAAATCTTCTTCCGAGAAAAGAAAAACTGTTCTCACTTCTAACAATACTTTGACATATCCCAAACAATGGATTCTTTTTTGTGAGAAACACATGTG